>QEPC01015142.1:1842352-1856775 GCA_003113815.1 Sphenodon punctatus | reverse complement strand
ATACGTTAGGAGAGGGGGAGGAGGAAGAGGGATTATTTAGAAAGATTGATGTAGGGTTGGTGGGACCACCTCCCCCTGGTGAGAGGAGGGTGGAGGTGGTCAGGTTTCCCTCGGTGGCAGCGGGGGACAACTGTGATGAGCAGGTTGTTGATGGGATTTATCCTGTGTTTGTGGAAGAGATTATGGAATGGTTCATTGGATAAGTATAGGGATGGGATTGGGAATATGTGGTTTTTTTATTTTTCTTGTTAAATTGTTAAATTGTATATTATGTTAGTTTTTGTTTATGTTTCTGAGCCCCTGTGTGGTAAACTCAGAAATACTATGTGTTGTAAGCCGCCTCGAGACCTTCGGGTGAGAGTGCGGGATAGAAATAAATATGGATATGGATGGATATGGATAACGCACCCCCCCAGCTGATGCATGGGCCCCCGCAAGGCCCCCGCCCCATGCCACCGTACCGTGGCCAAGCCCCGCCTCCTGGCATCAACATGCTTGCTTGTCCCTGCCCGATTGCGAAAGTCCTACTTCGCCTGCGTTGGCGTTCTGTAGACTCTGCAATCGGCACGAGGCAGGCAGGCGGAAGCGGCAGCGCAGGCAGGGATTCAAAGTGCGCCGGATCCCTGAGTCTGACCATGCCCCCCCCTGACCCTGTGACTAAGGGACTGCCCCCCTGGAACTTAGCAGAGTGGGAGCGCTGGTCAGCGGAGGTGCCTCGGAGCAGAGGAAGAGAAGCATACTGCCCCCCCTCCTGTGGCCCTGTCCTCGCTCGCCTTATCCCCCTCCCCCCCCAGCACAGGCAAAGCAAAGTCAGCGCAGCTTGCTGGGGCCAGAGCTGCCGGGGAATGAGGAAGGCAAGGAAGGGCCCCTGCCCGGCAGCCTCTTTCCTTCCGAAAGGGAGTCAGTCCAGCAGCGATGGAGTCAGGAGGAGCTGAGGTCCACAGCATGAGTGAGTGAGTGCAGGTTGAGGGGCTGTGGCTCAGGTGAGGGGGGAGGAGAGAAGCTGCTGGTGCGGGTGCTGGAGAGTGGCAGAGCAGCCTGGCCGGACATTTGGTTGTGTGCGGCAGCAGCAGCTAGCTGTGGTGGGACTGGCCCGACACTACTGGGACACTAGAGACTGACAAAGCCTGGGCATTGCTGGGCAGTGGGCAGCCAGCCTGCTAGTGCCTTTGCCCTGCCTGGAGAAGTAGGCAAGGTGAGTGGCTGTCAGTTTTCCCTGGGAGGAGGGCCTGGGGGTGGGGTGGGGGGCTATGGGGACAGGGAAGCATTGGATCTGGGGGACAGCTGCTTGCAACAAGGGAGGTGCTGCCCTGCAAGTGAGGAGGACATTGCTGTGCTTCTCGTTCCCGGCTGACTCTGACACACCACTTGCTGCTCGAGGGAGAGCTCGGGGGTGCTTGGAGTTTCCCTTGCCTTTCTGCAGAGAGAAAACCGCCTCCTCTCCCCCCGTCCCCTGGGCAGCACAGCACACTGAATACACAGAGGGGCATCCCAGTGCCCCAAGCCTGACACCAGCGCTTGTCTCAGGGAGGCAGCAGCATCGAGAGGTGGGGGCAGGTGGGGCTGCTCATCAGTGCAACAGCTGCCGTGTGTGCGTTCCACACTGATCTAGCCAGACAAGCTGCTGCCCCAATCCTAGCCACCGTTTCACACACCCCAGCAACGTGTGCCCACAAGTTTTCACTGCGAAGGAGGAGGGAGGTTATTTCCTGGGTCTGCTGTTTACCCTAGTGGCAGCCAGAGGAACCCTGAGTGTTCCCTTTCTTTTCCCTGCAAGCCATGCAAAGGGAGGAGCCATGGAGACGAGCATGGGAGGGGGGAATATGGAGCACTGCGGTTGTGGGGGACATGGGGGTGGAGAGTGACCAGCCATTGGGTGCTGAGGGGTTGCATCCAGGAAGGGGAGAGTCCAGAATGGGTCCATTCCCCCATCTTAGAGCTGCACGCCCTCCTCTCTGCTCCATTCCACTGAGCTCAGTGCTTGGGAGGCAGGGCTGGATCCCAGTATTCCAGCTGACACAGACACTGGATTTGGTCACTGATTTTTGAGCTTCTTGTCAAACCTCAAATTCTTTCCAGCCTCTTAGGGGGCTGAGTGGCAGCAGAACTAGCTTGTAGGATAGGGGTGGGGAACGTCTGGCCCTGGGAGCAAATGCAGGGTGGGGCAAGTTCTTTATGGGGCCACTTTCCAGTCCCTGGATCCCATTCCTGCCAAAGCCCTGAAAGACTGAGCTCAGGGGAAAGAAGCAGAGCTGGGGGTATGCACACAAGGATAAGGGACAGATCCATGACTGTGATCTGGGCCATCCTTTTCTTGAATGCACCCACACCCCAACTTCTATGCAATCTCTGGAGCTTGTACTAATTTCCAAATTGGTCCCTGGGAGGGAAAAGGTTCCTCACCACTGTTGTAGGAGATGAGTGATCCCGGGTGGGTTAAGAACCAATTCCCCTTCCTCAGGACCTTATTTAAGGGTTCCCCAGGAATGGTGGTGCTGGAGGGAGTGGGCCCGATCCCCAAATGGGGTGGAGTCTAAAGGTAGTTATTTGGGTAAAAACTGGGGCTCTAGTCTGGAGCTGAGGGAGGGGGGAGGGTGCTGTGGACTCCAGCGCTGTGCACTGTCTGTGCTGCAGGGTCCTGTTTGCTGAAAACTGCATCCCTTGGTCTTTAACCCTGAAAAAGGGAAATGGGTGTTCAGGAGATGGACCTGTCTAGAGCTAGTGATTGCACAATGCCAGGTATATATATGAACGACAGGGGACAGTTTTCTGTAATAAGGATGCTGGGAGGAGGAAGAAGAGGGGACAGGAAAGAGGATGGGGGTAGGGCCCCCCCAAACCCATTTCTTGTCCCTGGGCCCACTCCAACCTAGCTACGCCCCTGCCTTCCCCACTGGCTTCTTCGCTTCACTGGCTCCCCCTTCCTGAACGAATCCTGCACAAGCTCCTAGTCTTCACCTATAAAGCTCTTCACATCCTCGCTCCCCCCTACCTCTCTGCACTTGTCGCCGCACCCCCCAATAAGACACAGAGACCAAGTGCTGGATTAAATCAGGCCGCACTCTTTATTCAACCAATTCAAAGACGGTGGGTGATTGCACGAGCAATATGGGTCCAGTATGATTAGCTAACTGATTCTTATAAACTCGGAACTGGCCGGGATGTGCCTTCCCGTGCCAGTTCCAACATAAACAAGGCTCCCCTTCGACAGCACCCTGGCTCTGGCCGAAAGGGGGAGCGTCCCAACTGTAGGCTTGAGTAAGGAGGTGAGTACCCGCTAAGTCAGCAGACCGTGCAGGTGCTTACTGACCGAACTGCAGTACCCCTCCCAGGGGAATAACCCCAGTGCGTGCTGCCTGCGCCTAGCACTGGGTGTCACCTCCCCATCTCTTAAGAAGATGACTCGTTTAATCAATTTCTATCCTCTTTAACCTACTAAACCATACTGGATCCCCGCCACAAAGGGGGAGTCATACAGGGCTCCCCCGGCACCCACCGCTTAATTCAACAATACTTTAAACTATTGGGCCAAACTTCCCAAATATAACTGGTTCCCTGCTGCGATAGATGCACTCCGACTTCCTGGAACAGTTCGTTCCGCCCATACACAATGTCTGCATGTCGGAGGGTCGTTCCTCCAATTCTCGTTATCCACTTTGATATTTCCCTCTTGATATTACGTCTTGTTTTATCAACTTTGGCCGGATTAATGGCCCTCCCCCATTTTTGCCTGGGAACTAAACTGGTCCAAACTAACTGTACTTCTTTAAACAAACTTTTTACATATGCTAGATCTCGTTTCATCTTAATTATCAGAGTAACCCCTTTCGTTGCCGGGATATCATTCTCTCCCAAGTGAATTATGATTATGTGCGGGGCCGCATCGATTCCTTCACGAATGGATCGGAGTTTTGGGATCAGCTGGTGCCATCGCATACCACCAGTTCCGTACCAGTTAATAATTGCTTTGTCTCCCAGTCCCGGTTGGGACCCCCACTGGTTCTCAGCGGCGGCCTTGCCGGCCCAACGGACCAGGCTGTGACCCACGATCCAGATCAATCATCTCTCGGTCACGAAGCACCTAGGTCCTAAGTACAGGAGAAAATAATTGGTTATTGCGGGTATGGCCTGATGTATTTCTTGTAGGCGTTGGAGCGCCACCTGCCTATGGCTTTAATAGCTTCAGTTGGTAATCCCGCTGCTGCGGCTGTTGTGGCAGCACCTATTCTAAACGAATGGGAGCCGTACTTCCGGGGTGGTAGGCCTAATCTGGTCAAGGTGCTTTTCAGTACAGCATTAAACTGGTAGCTTGTCAATGGGCAACCGTTCTCATGCCTGAATAATGTTCCAGCCACTGGGGGGCATATGCAGATGTATCTCCTCATCTGCTCTACTAGGCATATCCCCTGATCCCCACACCTGAACAATTCAGCTTTCGTTCCCCTACTCCTCTGGTCGGTCTTTGATTGTCTCAATCTCAACTGAATTGTTGTATCAGTCCATTTAAGGTCCTCAATCATAAATGCCCCATTGCTTTGGTCCTTACAGGACATCGGAACTACCTCGCTAATCCTAAATCCTCTGAAGTATGTTGTTGTGTAAGCCGTGGTGAACAATTGTGATTCAAAATTGCCATAGCACACCTCAGGTAAGGTGTGTATGATGCGTACCAGTATGGAGGTAGTTATGGGGGCCCGAATGTTATCAGTGGGTGTGGTCTATCTGGCCCAGCTCTCTAGCATGTGTCTCATATAAAAACCTTTGTCTGGGGATGGGTATCCGCTTATTCTGCTAATGAACGTGAGGGCCGCTACTTTCCCCCCGATCGTACCCGGTGCTAGTCCTTTCATTCTAAGTGACATTGCAAATTGGAGAACTTCTGATTCGTATATGGGAAAACCGGTGCCCCATCCCTTAATCGCCCTGTAGCCTTGAAACTCTTGGAAAGTCCTACCGTAGGCTGCCCGTGTTCTGGGGGCGAGGGATCCCCTAACGGTATTTTGTAGTTTTAATACCCAAGGCTCCAAGCCCCCGGTGGCATGGGATCAGGGGATTCACTGGCCTCCGGCGCAAGTTCCCGAAATCGCTTGATCTGAAAGCGAGAGAGGGTGTCGGCTATGCTATTATCAATGCCTGGGACATGGCGAGCTGTGAACAATATATTGTTTCGTAGGCATACACTAACTAATGCCCGAACCAGTGGCATAACCCGGGTGGAACGGGAGGAGAGAGTATTTACTATGTGGACTACCGCCTGGTTGTCACACCAAAATAATACTGTGTGGTTGGCGAAGTGGTCTGTCCACAATAACACCGCTACCACTATGGGGAACAGCTCGAGGAATGTTAAGTCCCTCATAAAACCCGACTTGTGCCACTCGGGCGGCCATGCTTGAGGTGTTTATTTCAGGCCTTGTCCTGAAATAAACACCAAACCCAGCCCCTCCTGCGGCATCGGAGTGAACCTGTAGGTCGTTCGAAAGCAAACGCCTCTCTCTCCAGAAACTAACACCGTTATATTCTGCCAGGAATTCAGACCATTCTTTAAGGTCTTGTTTCATGTCCCGTGTTATTCGGATCCGATAATGTGGCTGTAGGTCACCTCTTAGCTTCTCGTACAGCCGGGACAAAAAGGCTCTGCCGGGTGCAATGACCCGGCATGCAAAATTGAGGCTCCTGACTAAGGACTGCAAAGACCATACGGTGACTTTAGGGGTAAGGCTGCAATCCTGAATCTTTGTCGTTAATTCTATCAATTTTTTCTCGGGCAATCTGGACAATTTCAATTCGGTGTTTAATTCTATCCCTAAGTACGTGATTACCGGGGATGGGTCCTCTGTCTTTTCGGGAGCCAGGGGTATGCCCAATTCGTCTGCCATTTCCTGGAATCGCCGTAGTGCGATTGTACATTCATCTGATCGGGGTGGGGCTATGAACAGGAAGTCATCCAAATATTTGGTTACTTCACCCCCCCTCCACCGTTGCTTAAAAATCCATTCCACAAGGGAACTGAATCGTTCGAATGCTGAACAGGAAATGGAACACCCCATAGGCATTGCCCGGTCATAATAGTATTTCCCCTCGAAGTGAAAACCTAAGAGGTGAAAGCTATTAGGGTGCACTGGGAGCAATCTGAATGCTGACTTGACATCGCATTTTGCCAACAGTGCGCCCTTTCCCATGCCCCTTGCCTTCTCGACCGCCTGATCGAACGATGCATATTTGATGGTTGTCAATTCCTTTGGTATGGCATCGTTCACCGAGGCGCCCCGAGGGTAGGACAAGTGGTGGATCAGACAGAATTCTCCCTGAGTCTTTTTCGGTACAATTCCTAATGGGGATAGGACCAGGCATTGCATGGGGGGGGGGTGATCAAATGGGCCCACGACTCTACCTTCCCTTACCTCTTTCATGATTTTTGTCCGCACCAGTTGTTCTCTCCCCTCTATAGATTTAAGGTTTTTTGCTTGGGCAGGGGGCTTAACTGTAGCAGCTGGAATTATGAATCCCTGTTTAAAGCCCTGAACCACATACTCCACCTCAGCCCTGTCAGGGTGTGCTCGCAGGGCTGCCTCCAAAGCATCAACATTAATTGGCGTCAGCCCCCTTTGGAGGGCGGGACCCAGACATCGCTCCCTGGTTATCCCTGCTGTTCCCTGCTCCTGGGCCATTGCGGCCACCCTTCCCTTGCTGCCGGGGCCGGTAGCATGTGCTCTCAGGGTGGCCCCCCCCCGCAGCTGGAGCATGCGTGACGAAACCTACACTGCTGACGGTTGCACCGGCCCACTCTGTTGTACTCAAAGCACAGGCCGGGGCTTCTTTGGCCTCTCCTACGACTCTCTCCCCGGTATGGTTCGTTTGCGGGTGCTACCCCCCCTCGGACAAGTGGGTGTCCGCTGTCCGATCTAGGTGCTTTCGTGGCATCCACCATACTTTCAAGTCAGATATCCGGGGCATGGGTATCCCAGCGCAGGCCCGGGGTGTTTGCTGCCCTGTGACGGAATGCTTCGTCATAGCGCAACCAAGCCCCGGGGGCCCCCGTTCCCTGCACCCTACGGACAACGTCGGCGTATTTGTGGAGCTCGAGGCCCCGCCCTGGGTCTGCCTGCATGATGACCCCCATATAATAGCATATGCCGAGGTCCAATTTGCTCAATTCCGATCTGCTTTGGGGCGGCGGAATCGTTCCTTATCTTTGTCGCCCTCCTGTTCAGAATGATCCACTATGGGATCACTGAACAGGCGTGCAAACAAATCCACATACTCTCCCTTCCATATTTTTTCTTTTGTTGCCAGTGTTAGGTGACTCCTGAATGGGGCCACGACCGCTGGGATAACCCCTCCTGGAGGGCGAATGACTGGTGCGGGTGCGGTGCCAGTTTGTGTCGGGTTCGTCTCAGGGGGAGGAAGGGGGAGGTTGGGGGGGGGGGAAATTTCCAACTGAGACAGGTCCTGGATGTGACCCGGTGCTCACCCCAACGGGTGGAAGGGCGGGGTATACCCATGCCCACTCTCCTTCAATCTGTAATAGACGAGGACTTGCGGTGTCTACTGTTCGTGCGGTGGTCGGCTGTACTCTTTCTGGTTGACTACTGCCCGACCCCGGTATCAAGTTAGGGGCTAATTGCCCACTTCCGTTGTTTGGCCTTCCCATGATGTCCCCCCCGTGGGGAGCTAGTCCTTCCTCCCCCCCGATGGGTAGTATTGCCCCCCTTTGGCCGGGAGTCTCACCTTGTGCCGTTCCAGGCTGCGGCAGGGTTCCCCTCTGCGGCTCGTTGTTGTCCGCCATCTCTTGCCTCGCCGGAGGACCTTGCAGCGCCTCCTCGAGGGCGATGATCCTTTGCCACATGGCAAAGTCTGTACTCATCCCCTCTTGGGCCGGTTCGTTCAATCGCCTCCGGGTTGCTGGGGGTTCATAAACGGGTGTTAATGTGAGTGCATCTGACCCTGCTGCCGCTGCTGGGGGAAGTCTCATGGGGGGATCCAGTGCAGGTACTGTTACCCTGCTGTCCCTCTGTAAACAGTACTGGGCCAAACCGGGAACTCCCATCGGATCCCCGTGTGAACCAGGGTGCCCCGTCTCCAATGTCAGCCCGGCCGGGCTGGGGGAAGGGTGGATCTGAGCCACTGTAGTGTAAGTCCAGGCCTGGTCCACCCTCCCCTGATCATATCCGGGATCACAAGCCCCCTGGCTAGCCAGCCTCTGGTGCGTGAGAGGTGCTCCTATTCCTGCCCTGCTGGGCCTGGCCCGGGCCTGCCCTGCTCCGGGCCCCATCCCAATCTCACCTCCCTCCTCACGAAATCTCGCGGGGGGGATTACCGGCCTATTGCCCCTTCTAACTCCATCCGTGGGTGGAGGGCTGGTGGCCTCTACTCCCCTTTGGGTCTGGTCCCCCTGGGAAAATTCCCCTTGCGTCTGCCCTTGTGGCCCTTGGCCCCCCATTGGGTAGGGAGCAGGGCCCAGGTGAGATGGCCCTGGCTGCTCCATGGGACATGAGTCTGTAGTAGGCGGGCCACGTGCACGCAACATGGCCTCACAGGCCGCAAGGCGCTCCATGAGCTCCTCTCGTATGGGAGCCCCATCACCCTCCCCCGTGCCTCCGCTCCGGGGGTTACTGCCCTGTCCTCCTCGGTTGGGCTTCTTTGGAGCCGCTTTCTTCTTTGCGCGGCCCATCTGTTCTGCTTTCGGATCCTGGCCTGTATATATTTCTCTTCTTGTTTTTTTTGTTTGTTTGCTTTTTAATGCCACGAGGCTCCCAGGACAAGGCGCAGCATCAAGGCTCCTTTGCTGCTGCTTTGCCGCTCTCCCAGCACGATCTGCCGCCCACGCGTCCAAGAACCGCTCCACCCCTTCTAAAGGGGGCGGAGCTTAGGCCTCGTCTCAGCGTGGCGTGCCTTCCCGCCCGCTCGCCAGGTTACCTGCCAACACCCTCTCCGGCTGGAGCGCTCTAACGCGCTCCGCCGGCATCGCTCTGTCCCGTCTCCTTCCCTCTCATGGAGGGGGTGGGACAATTACCCCGTTGCCGCCATTGCGGCAGCGAAGGGGACTTATTGCCCTCCATACTCCAGCCCATGCACTTCGCTCCTCCTCTGTCCCTTCTCTCACCCTTCCACGCCTTCCCTGCTCCCCTAAACGCCTTCATCCCTTCTCACTTGCTGCCCGCCCATGCCTGAAACTCCCTCCCTGTCCACATCCGCCTTGCCCCCTCCCTTCATACCTTCAAATCTCTCCTTAAAACTCACCTCTTTCGCTCTGCTCTGTCTGACTCTTTATCCTGCTGAGCCACTATTTCCTATACCTACGGTCTGTTTACCCCTATCCTTGCCACATGGATCCGCCTGCTGTCATTCTTATCGTAACCAAGCCAAGTACATGCACCTGAGACCTCGCATCTTCATGAATGTTAAACCCCTTGTCTCTCCCTCTGTTCCCCTTCCTATGTCTCTCCCCCAGCGCACCACCGTCATGACCAGGCCCCAGCTCCTGTCTCTCAGATTGTAAGCCCTAGTCTATTTTATTACTTTGTAAAGTGCCAGGTACACTGCTGGTGCTATATAAATGTTTGTTAATAATAATAACACCAAATTGCCTCCAAGTACTAGGACTGACTATTTGGAACTTAGAAAATTGGTCAGAATACTCAGATGTACTATTCTGTTCAGAAACAAGGTGTAGAGAAAGAGGAGGAGAGGGTGAAAGTGTGGCCAGATGCCTTTGGTGACAGGATGGGAGAGGCTCATTAGGGCTGGTGGAGGGATACAGAGTGAAAAGGGGGTGAAAATATCTCTCCCATAGACAGAATGGAATCAAGAGAGGCTGTTCGGAGGGGAGCTAGAAGATCATGTCAGGTATTGTCAATCTTCTCTTTGAAGAAGTGGGCAAGATCTTGTCCTAAGAGAGAGGAGTCAGCAGGATAGGGCAAGTGGAGCAGACTTGGTGAACAGAACCCAAGACTATGTGCATGGTAGCTACTGATGGAGAAGCGGTCTTTGCTACTTTGTCTCTATTGCCTACAGATTTTAAGAATGAGATTGAGTTAAGGGTTGGTGGTGGCATGGGAATTTTGTAGGGTTCGAGTGCTGGAGAAATTAGGCCTGTTCACCTTGGAGAACATACTCAGTGAAGTGTTTTATTTGGTTATCAGTTATTCAGTTACCTGGTTTAGGTCGCCTGTTCTTTTTGTTTTAACTGTGTATGCCCCAATTTGACAGTGCGCTTGAGCTGACACAAGGCCATGCTTAATAGCACTGGGGAAGAGGACCCATGATGACATTTTATACCCTTTTCTAGTTAAGTTTCATATGTGGGTTTTAACACAGCAAGGTACTTTTGCCTGGGCCTCCTTTACTCCTGGTCTACTGGCTGGTTTTAGAAACCATAAAGCACAGCTTCAGAAAGATGTCGCTTTCCACTTTCCCCCATGTAGGGTGTTTTCAGATGAGCAAGTCAAGGAGAAGGGGCTCCGTGGTCACCATGTGGCTCTCCCACAGAGCACCCACACACATGGACTGTGTGGGGATTTGGCCTGCCTCACACGGTGTCCTCTGGGTTTCCCAGCAGTGCTCTGTGAGTACTTGAGAGTGGTGTTGCTTGGCTTGCGGGAGCATGCATCCAGCTACACCACCTTCAGATGGGCAGTCAGATCCATGGCTCATGGGTGGCCATGTGGGGTAGCAACTCACTGAAAACACCTGTAGTTACACAGGTTGGAAGCGACAGTGGAGTTTGGGCTATTTCACTCGCTTATGAAATGGGAGTAATTCAAAGTAAAACAAAGTAATTCAGAGGATATCTTTGATTAGACAAACTGCTTTTGCTGAGTCTGCATGGTTCCAAGCACATGGTGTCCTTTATCATGCATGTTTCATCTGTAATTTTGACATTTCACATGCCTCAGGAAGATCACATGCCTCAAGTAGCCCAAGAGCTTGCACACACTCACCAACAGAAGTTGGTCTAATAAGAAAAATTATCTCAACTACTTTGATTCCATCTCTTCCATCTGGAACCAACAACAACAATACTTTCTCTAGTCAACGTGCATATGAATGAGGTCTGATCAGCAGCATATTGCAGGTTCTTGTGTAGTGGTTCAGCATTATAAATCAGGGAGGAGAAGATCTGAGAATACTAGTTACGTAAGCTAGAGGTGCTATTTCTGATAGGTGAACAATCACCATTTTGGGAATAATATCTTCAAGGACAATGATAAATCAAGTCATTCGGTAGATGCCGCAAGTTTCTTTCCATGGAGTGATCATGCCCAAGGAAATAAACCAGAGATAGTTTAGCAACAGTTTATTTTATATATTACTTACAAAATCATGAATTGTAATGAAACTCCTGCAGAACTACAGACGATGTTTTAATATGCCAGATGAAATACAGTGAGTGCACTTGGGTTTTTAATGCTCAGATACTTAGTGTCCCATAAAAAAAATAGCTCCCATTAAGTATACACCAGAACCATTATGCAGATATAATTGCACTTTACTGTTTGAAAACAGGGCCCCTACATTTTGAAAGAGGATTTTAAACCTCCTTTGTTCCATAGACAGACTTAAAATCAGCTCTTCGAAATTTTAGTCTTTGATAACCAGTTTTCACGAAATTTAAAACACTTGCATTTAGAAAAAAAATTAAAATGAGAGGCTATAGACTAGAAATCATTAAACAGCAGTTCAATAAATGCAGTAAAAAATACAATAAAACTATGTACCAGAAGATATAAATGAAAGCATTGGATATCAGCAAATAAATTCAGATCAGCAGTTCATGAGCAGAAAAGTACAACAGCGGCATTTTAAATACCCCAAGGATATTTATTCTAATCATTATTATCATGGAGCTAACAGTTATAGACCTGATCTTGCCCTTACTGGTGACAATTAAATTCAGAAACGGTTCCATCTGAACTGGCTGAGTTCCGTTGCTGCTGAGTCACTGTTAATGAGAGCAGCAATCAGACTTTCTGAACTTGACAGCCAAACAGCACTAGAATAAGTATTTGCATAGCTTATCAGGACTTCTTTTCTTAATCTCACAAATATATTTATATTTATTTTATTTATTTATTAAATTTTTACCCCGCTCCGCCTGAACACAGCTCGGGGCAGCTTCCAACAATAAAATACAATTTAAAACAATCTAAACACTTAAAATACCATATAAACATTAAAATGACATATAAACAAGGCCTGGGATATAAATTGCTTGGGATAGGGGAATAAAACTCAACTACCCACCCCCCTCCCCAAAGGCCCGGGCGAACAACCAGGTCTTGCATTTCCGCGAAAATACTAATAGGCTTGGGGCCAGGCGGGCCTCCTCTGGCAGGGAGTCCCAGAGACGTGGCCCGGCCACTGAGAATGCCTTCTCCGTTGTGGCCCCCCGCTTAACGCGAGGGACCTCCAAGAAGGCACCCACGGCAGACCGAAGGAGCCAAATAGTATCTCTTCTTTCATCCAGCTCAGTTTGTCCTACGCTGCCATGCTGCCAATGCGGCATTCATTGTAGCCGGGGGGAAATAATAATATTCCACTGTGATTTTGTAAAACTGTCAGTGTCAAAAAGATTTTCAACTAAAACTTTTCTTGAAAAAGCGAACTCCCCCAAGATGCTGATAGGGTCATCTCTGTCAGGCACAGGAAAGTACCCCAGCATTTTGAACAATGCGGTTCCATGTACTTCCAAGGCTTCCCAAATCATTGAAGAGGATTTCTCATGTAGAACTACCTGTTTTCATTGTTGTTGCCGCCATGCCTAGCCCCTCATTGCATCCAATACCAAGCTTGCAGACTGTCTTTAATAGTCTGATCTCCTTTTAAAACTCTGTTGGTACCTAAAACTGTACAGTACCTACAGTACAAATGACATACTCTGTGGTGAGATAGCCAATGCCACCAGTATAGATGACCCAACACGCCACTTTTAAGGATGTCTGAAAATGTGACTTAAGAGATGTTGCTGTTGATATCTGTGAATGGGAAGCTCTGACAATGAAGAGGAATACCTGGTGTCATAGACTCTAGGCTGGAGCACAAAATTACAATAAAAATTGCTCTTTCCGTTGTGGAACAAGCACGAACATGTGAAGCGGAGCATTAGCCATGATTTACCTGTAGAAGATCATAGACATGAACAGTGGCGACTGGTGGGTTTGGAGGCTGGTGGGGCATTGGGTGGGTTGAACCTCTACCTAGGGGCAGAGCCAGGGCAATGGTAGGCAGAGCCAGGGAAACGGTAGGCCAGTGGCATGGCATAACCCAGCAGCAAGGAGTTCCCAGGGTTAACATTGGATGGACATTACATTCGTTAACGCTGGGAACGCTGCTGTGTGAAGCACTGCCATCGGGGGATAAAGAGCCCTCCTACTGGGGTCCCATCCACTCTCTTTCTCACTGGGTCCAAATTAACCATAGTAGATTTAAAAAATAGATCAAGTTGCCATTGCCTACCTTTATCCTGAACCCTCAGATCCTCAATTTCCATGGCCTCCTTGGCCACCTGTAGTCTTCTGAAGGTGTAGGCTTTGGGACAAGCCTTCCTTCTGGCTTGGAGAACTGGGAGGACTGAGTTAGCTCCCTGTCCTGCGACAAGCTGAATCAGAAGAGAATGAAAGGGAAGAGGAGGACAGGACAGAGGAGAAGTAGGAGCACGAGAAGAGGAAGGGGAAGAGATGGGTTCAGTGGGGGGACAGGGGAAAAGGGTTTACTTGTTGTCTGCAGCCTTCTCTTCTGCCGTGCTCCTACCTACTTTCTCCTCTGTTCACAAGGAAAGCAAGGCAAGGTGTGGAATCATGCCAGATCTCAGACAAAATGAATAGAAAAAATAAGCAAATTACTTTTGCATTTTGAATGACATTTTTAATTTTGCATCTTTGTGGACCTCTCCCCCAAAGAAGACGTCCAAGATCCTTCCAATCCCCATGCCATCACCCCATGCCGGGTACCATTATCCGGAACCCTCTTCATGTTCATGCTCTCCTTGGCTGCCTGTAGTTTTCTAGGGTAGGCTCCCAGTCCCCAGGCAGCCAAATGCCTGTCCAAGCAAACATGCCCTTTTTTAAAAGTCTGCACTACAAGCAAACTAGACCCATCCAGACCAGCATCCCTAGTAGCTACACCCTATCCCTAGTAGCTACACCCTATCCCCAGTGCAGAGATACTACTACTAGTGTGAATATAGGATAATTTTAGCACTTGGAAACCACTATTGCATTACCTAATGGAAATGGCTGAAAAGCTACTTCTGCTGTTACTAGTAGCAGAAGCAGTTGTAGTTTTTAAGTCTATTCCTTCAAGTTAGAGTACACCACGCAGCAGCAGGTTCAACTTTACTCAATTAAAAATTAAGAATTAATGTCTTGAGGCAGCTGGCAGCACAATCATATTTATTTATTTATTTATTTATTTATTTATTT
>QEPC01015142.1:1818928-1841289 GCA_003113815.1 Sphenodon punctatus | reverse complement strand
TCAATGGGGACACAGTGCCCCATTGAAATCAATGAAATAAAACCGGTACCGGATACCGGATTTAATCCGAGAATCCGGTTCTTTGAGAACCGGAAAACCGGTAAATCCGGTATCCGGTAATTGCCCCGGGGTCCCATCACTAGTACTCACCCATTAGGCCCAAGCCCAGACAGGGCAGACTGAACTTGGCAGCATCTCCTCCCCACTGGAGGACAGGATGCTGGGCTTGATGATGGACCCTTGGTCTGACTTGGGACTACCTAACTTGCTTCCTTGAGATGATTATTATTAATAAAATATTATCTATAAATAAATATAATCATTACAGTGATCTGTAATTTGAATAAAAAAGATTCAGTCTGACCACCAGCTGTCTTGCCAACTGAAAACTCACTCTCTCTCGAACTAAAATAGAGATAAAATGGCACCTGGTGGAGTCACCTTTATATATGCTCTGGTCTCTTCAGAAGGCAGCCCCCACCCTCACACCATGTGAGAGAGAAAAAGCCCACACTCAGAGACACTGAGATGAAGGAAGGGGAACAGAGGGAAAGAGAAGTCGTGTAACATTCATGAAGATGCAAGGTCCCAGGTGCATGCGCTTGGCTTGGTTACATCGAGAATGATGGCTGGCTGGTCCATGTGGTGAGGATATGAGTACAAAGACCTCGGGTAACAGATTGTACTGGATGGCAGGTATCAGCAGGAGTTAGGTGAGGGGAGCGAGGAGTCGGGGAGGGCAGAGCGGAAGAGGTGGGTCTTGAGGAGGGATTTGAAGGTACAAAGGGAGGGGGTGAGGCAGATGTGGGCAGGGAGGGAGTTCCAGGTGTGTGGGGCAGCTAGGGAGAAGGGACAAAGTAGTTAGGGGAGCAGGGGAGGTGTGGGCAGCTAGGGAGAAGGGATGAAGGTGGATAGGGGAGCAGGGGAGGCATGGAAAAAGATGGGAGAATGTGAGTGTACTTCCATGGGTACTGAGGAAAGTAGGTAGACTGTAGAGAATCAAGTACACTGAGGTGCCTAGAGAGATGATAGGAGTATTGTTTCTGAGACAAAGTAGGGTTTGTGCTTTTCTGAGAGAAAGTAGGGATTGTGGGAAATAGGTGACAATTATCTTGGTGTAGAGTGGCTGCCAGTTGTAACAAGTACGCTTTGTGCGTGGAAGGAAGTGTACCCCTGAATATGTTTATAATTAATTACTATCCTATCTAGTACTGGCATGATTAGATTAGATGTAAGAAGACAAAATGCCGTGGGATCTGAAGAAGAGTCCCTCTTTTTTTCTTGCCAAAAAGCCAGTTTTTGTTGCAGACATTATTAGGAAAAACGGGGAGGCTGCAGACTGGAAGAAGGTCTGATTTAGAAGTTAGAGGAGGATGATGATAACACCTTTGCTGTCAAGATGGAGGGATGTAATTTTACAGTGGCAAAGTAGCTAACATCTTTGATGGTTCTGAGTGGGTGAAAGATACAACACTAGACATATGTTCTCTCCTGCTCACTCTAATTGTAATCTTTCCCTATTATTTTCTCTCACGGTTTTTATTTTCTTCCCCCAGTCATGTTAAATTATAACTTCATAGAAAAGTGACTACTGAGAATACTTTAGCTCAACCCTCCTCCTGTTCCCGTTGCATCTCTCTCTCACTACAGTTTATAGTCAGTGTTTTCCTGTAATTCGTTTGAAGTTTAATGAACATTTTAATAAGAAGAGAATGTACCCTTGCATGCCTTAAAACCACAGCTAATTGATATTGGGAGAGAGTTTGTGAGAGTAATAATACAATTGCATCTGGAGATTTCCAAACGTTAAACTCAAACGTTGCTGTTTCTTATGCACTTTGGACGGGGATAGCTGATCTTTCCATGATACACAATAAAAAGCAACTTCTTTTGGTGCAACACTCAATTGTTCAGCACGCAGGCCCAAAGTACCTTGCTTACATAAGATAGTTCTAAATGCATCAGCAGCTAAGTGCTGTTTGATTACCAAGGAGTTTGATGAGTGTAATCGACAGTTTAAATTTTTTCTGTGGAGACAGTTTGCAACAACAACAAAAAAATCCAGGTCAAAAACTATTTCCACATTAAAATGAAAATAATATGACCTGGTTGTTCCATCATTCTAATTTTAATAGTGTAGATCCATATACTGTGATTACAATCATGGTGCCTGTTTCCCTGAGGTTATAAGGTACATGAAAGGACCAGAGGAAAAGAAGCAGGGAGAGGGAAGTTTTATGAAGTTAAGATTAATCAGGATGAGGGCACCAGGTAGAGAGCAGATAGTAAATTCACAAAGTTGGTAGCAGAATTTCCACAGATATTAATGGGAGCAGGATTAAGCCAATGATACTTTTTAAACATGGATGAGAAAAATGTGTGAGGAAGGGATTTGCACAGATGTGGTTTGAATAGAATCTGAGAATGGGTAAAAACAGACATGACAGTGGTCCTCTGTGGCCTGCTTTGGCCCGCAGACCATATCTGGCACATCTCTTTTTGCACCACCAGGATTGCCCTGGGCCATGTTGACAGCTAGCCCAGACTCTGACCTCGGGAAACCCCCGAAGTCACAGCTTGGGCTAAGACCTGCCTGACCCTGGGCCACAGTGGACTAGCATGCCTTTTGTGGGACGCCATGACCATTATGGCCAGCCATCATTGGTCACCATGACCACCCATCATGGCAGGGGGCTGGGAGTGGCGTGGATGCAGGGCCAGCTGCCCACATGTCTGTTGCAGCCCTCCCTGGGCCATGCGGACATATGGTCAGTGCCCTGACTTGAGCCAGACTCTGTTCCCCAAGGATTTCCGCCCTGGGATGAGTTGTAACGGCAGCGCACCACCGTCATGACCAGGCCACAGTGTGCCAACCAGTTGAGTCCAATTATGATTGTGTCTTAATTAATCCTTCATATAAACCCTTGAAAATACACCCTAGGAAATAGTGATGAGAAGATTAAGGGGAGACATGATTGCATTCTTCAAATAACTAAAGGGCTTTCACGAAGAAGATGGCAAGAAACTGTTCTTCGTTGCTACAGAAAGCAGGACTGGAAGAAATGGGCTCAAATTACTGAAACGTAGATCTTGGTTAAGTATCAAGAAAAAAAAATCCCTAACAGTGAGACCTGTGTAGCAGTTAAACAAGTTGCCTTGGAGGTCATAGGCTTCCCATCGTCAGGTTTTCAAAGAGAGACCGAAAAGACTGTTTTGGATGTTTAGTCATTCTGCATCCAAGCTGTGGGTTGAACTAGATACCTTCCTCAAGATGCCTGCCTTCCAGCTCTGATGGTCAATGGGTGCAGCCACATGAGCAGGGGTGAACCCGATCCCCTCCACCCCATGGTGGCCAATTGCAGCCGCCACACTTTGTGCCGGAAGGAAGAACAGGCTACACAAACAGCCCCACCACAGAAGTCCCACCACACCGCAAGGTGAGGCAAGAAGCCGGACACACAGGCAAGCAGCCAGCCCCGCTTCGACCAACAGGCCCCATCCCAGGAAACATCCTGACCAGAACTCTGGGAGAGCGGAGGGCATCCCCTCCAGCACTTGGAGCCACATAGCGAGCAATGTGCCCACTGTAATGCACAGGCATACAGAAAGGGAGTACTAAACAGAGAAAGGGAAGCATTAGCACACAGTCCGAGCAATCAGTAACCCAAGCTGGGCTTCCCGATGCGGGCACACAGGGCCTAAGCAACATATCGCTGGGCCTGATAGAACCGTACACTATGGACCATTCGACATGGTCCCATTACAAACATACCACCACACAAGTCACCAATGACAACACTGATCCTATGACTGAAAGGACATACATAAAGGAAATCAATGTACAGTCATGAATGTCTGGCCTTAGTCATTGCTGGAACATGAAAGATTGATCAGGACTCTGTGCTCTGTGCCCAGTCACACCCAAAACACACAGCAGCACAGTGATCAGAGCAATTCCATGGATAATGGCACACCCAATCCCTGAAAGACCAACTGTGTAAGCTCAGAGGGAGCCCTGCAGAGGGGTCCTAGTAGGCATATGTTAACCATGGGTCACAGGTACCATGGTTTGTTTGTATGTGTGTGGGGGGGGGGGGAATGGAGTCAAGAGGTAGGTTTGCCCTTGGCACCATGTCACAATCTCCCAGGGGGAAACGGGACAGTGACACCAGAGCATCTAGTAGGGGCTTGACTGCCATGCTCTTGTCGTGGCCCAGGCTGAGTGAGTCACCAGGCCAAATGAATCACCACGCCCCTGACACTCCACTGGCATGAGGGTGTTCAGAGGAGCAGCAGCAACAACCCCAGCCACTGCATGTCAACCAGCCCCACCTCAACCCTCATCACAGCAATGACTATGTCAGAAGGACAGACCCACCTGGTCACGGATCCTCCCAACCAATGTCTGGCCACGCAGGCAGCGAGCTGGCATTGGACAGGCTGTAATTTTGGGCGCAAAGCTCCCATTATAAACCCCATGGGGTGGTGCCTGATCTCATGAGAGGACAGCTGTAAAGCGAGAGGCGCTGTCCGTTGTGCAGATCCCTCTCAGCAGGAGGAATTACAACAGGATGCGTCATCCACATCTTGCAGTGACTTGATCAAAAAAGGAGACAAGATTAGTCTGGCATGACTTAGGCTACTTGCCCAAGTTACACAGGCTGGCGATTCTCCCACCAGGGAATCTCCCACCCGGGAAACATATGCTCAACTGTGCACATGGGCACAGGGCTGAAAGCATCATCAGCCGCATCCAACAGCTTTTTTTTCTCCAAATGCCAGTGCTTAAAATCCAGCCCTGACATTTGGAGGGGGGAAAAAACTGTTGGACATGGCTGCTGATGCTTTTAGCCACTCACCCACGTGCACAGCTCTTTGTAAGTTTCCCAGCCGGGAGCTTGCCTGCCATGAGAATCGCCGGCCTGTGTAACATGAGCAAGTGGCCTTGTTCTTGACAAATTTATGCTGGCTTCTAGTAATAAGAATAAAAGGAACTGCCTAACTGAGTCAGACCAACGGTCCATCTTAGCCCAGTATTGTCACAACCTGATACGGCAGTAGGGTTTCAAATCCAGCTTTCCACGGTCCCTGGCAGAGGCCTCACCCAGGCGTGCTACCTGAGGCCCTCCAAGATCCCTGGCAGAGGCCTCACCTAGGCGTGCTACCAGAGATCACGCATCGGAGATGTCGGGGATTGAACTTGGGACCGTGCACACACAATGCATATGCTCTACCACCTGAGCCACAGCCCACCTCTGCATTGTTTTGTAGATTCTTTCAGACTGACTCATTTGCCCATGTCCAGTCTTCCAGCACCTAACCTATTCTCCAAGGGTTCTCAAAGATGATAGACAGTGATTCTGAGAGTACAATAGCAAGTTCCTTCAGTATCCTAGGATGTAATTAATCCGGCCCTGAAGACTTGTACATGTATAGTGTAGCTAGGTATTCTCTGACCAACACTATCCTGCGCTGCAGTTTTTTCCCCTCATCATTCATGCTGCTTTTGCCAGGTTAGACACAGTTTTCCTTTTGGGAAAAGACAGAGGAAAAACTGGAGTTGAGTAGTTTGGACTTCTCTTTGTCGCATGTTAACATTTCACCAACTTCACTGAACAGCAGACCTACCGCTTCCTTTTTCTTCCTCTTACTTCTAACATATCTGGGGAAAAAACCCAACATTTTTGTTGTTCTTATCATCCCTCACTAACCTCAGCTCATTCTGTGCTTTTGTCTTGCTGACACCATTTGTACAGGTCTGGGCTACTTGTCTGTATACATCCTTCGTGACTTCTCCCATCTTCCATTTCTTATACGTGTCCTTTTTCATTCTTAGCTCATTAAAAAGTTCTTTGTGCAGCCACATTGGTTTCTTTAGATGTCTCCCATTTTTCCTTCTCATTGGAATTGTTTGTGGTTGTGCCTTCAGTATCTCATTTTTCAGAAACTCCCACCCATCTTGGACTCTTTTTTCCTTTAGTATATCTAGCCATGGAATCCTGCCTAGCATTTCTCTGAGTTATTAAAATCAGCTTTCCTAAAGTCCAAGGTACACATTTGACTATGCTCACCTTTACTTTTTCATAAGATCATGAATTCCAACATGTCATGATCACTTCCCCACAAAGTAGTTCCCACTATTAGCTAGTAGTAGTTCCCACTACCAGCAACCATCATCCATGCCTTCATTACCTCGAGGTAAGACTACTGCAATGCGCTCTATATGGGGCTGCCCTTGAAGATTGTTAGGAACTGCAACTGGTGCAGAATGTGGCAGCCTGTCACTCCAGAATCTGCACTGCTTGCCTATTATCTTCAGGGTGCTGTTTCTGACCTTTAAAGGCTTGAGACCCTCTTATCAGGAAGATCACTTGGCCTATCATGTTTCATCGCGGCCTCTGTGGTCGACTGGGGCACTTGCCTGGAAATCCCAGTTTGTAGCTTGGTCTCCATGGTGAGGAGGGTGTTTTTGGCTGCCGCTCTGTGAAACTCCCTCCCCTGGGAGGTTCATTTATGTCCGGGTTTGAGCGCCTTTAGGAGACAGTGTAAAACAACTCTGTTCTGTGTTCTGTTCTGTGTTGATGTTGACCTATAAAGCCCTATACAGCCTAGGCCTTACCTACCTGTGGGACTGCCTCATTCCCCATGCTCTGGATCAGTCCCTGAGGTCGTCCGGGAGCTCCCTTCTCAAAGTCCCCTGGGTATCTCGGGGGGGGGGCGCCTATGGAGAGGGTGTTCTCGGTGGCCACACCTAGGCTGTGGAACCCCCGGCAGAGACCTCTCCTCTTTTTGTTGTCAATGCAAGACCTGGCTGTACCACCGGGCCTTCGTTGAGGTAGATGGGTGAGGGTGGGGATTAGGGTGATAAGGATTTTATTCTCTCTGACCTCCCCTTTGTTAGTACTGCATTATTTTGTATGCATTTTATCATATATATTCTATTTATATTGTTGTTTTATATTGTTTTTAAATTGTTAGCCGCCCTGAGCTCTGTGTGTGTGTGTGTGTGTGTGTATATATATATATATATATATATATATATATATATATATATATATATATATATATATATATTATGGGGTGTTTTATGATTTGTATTTGTTTTTTGTTTTTATATTTTGTATTTTACTATTGTAAGCCACCCTGAGCTACCTTTAGGAGGAAGGGTGGGCTAAGAAATTTAAATAAATAAATACTTCCAGCTCATTGACCAAGTCTTCCCTGTTAGTTAGGATCAAGTCATAGCCGGGTTTCCTCCTTGCTCCATAGGACATCCATCTGGTGGTTTGTTCAGGTGGTTCCTTGCGGTGCACCGGCAGCCTCCGTTCTTTCACTGTCCCTGGGGTGGCATTGCTTCTTGTTGCTGGCTGTGGAAACGATAGGATGGACACACACAACAGACTTATAGCTACCATTGGGCATCCATGTTGCCTGCTTCTGCTATCCTCTCCGTGCTGTGTCTTACCACACTGGACTGGCTGTCCTCACGTTCCATTCCTCCCTGGTTCCTGCTCTCTTGCTCCGGGGGAGGAGAAGGGTAGTTTTGGGCACTTGCTGCAGGTCGGCCTGGCTCACCCAACGCAGTTTTTAATTTGCCGCACTGTCCTTTTAAGGGTGCTGGTGCTGCCTTGGGAGGACTGTGGGCGTGGAACGTTCCCTGGTTTGTCCTCTCTGGTCCTTATGGCCATATGACACTAGTGCACCTCACCACAAGGCAGGGCCACAGAGCCTGACCAGACAGACAGGCAGTTGCCTAACCCACTTGAAGCAGTCTCATCTCACTTTGAGCAACCTTGCCTCGCGACTTTTTCCAGCGACACAGGACGTAGCAGCCGACTGCCTGCCCTACCACATGGTGGGGCTAACATCTGGCAGCCACCGACCTCATGAGCCACTGCATCGCATGGTAATGTTGCCCAAGGCTGCCCAAACTATGGTAACTGATCGTGTGGCTGCACCTTTTGATTTGATGCTGGTAGTACAAATGGGAGCAGCAAGGTTATAAAGGGGCTGGAAAGCAAGCCTAATGAGAGATGGTTGAAGGGAGGAACTGGGTAAGTTTAGCCTAGCAAAGAGGAGATTAAGGAGAGACATAGTAATAGTCTTCAAATATCCAATCGTCTACCAGAAAGAATATGGCATGGAATTTTTCTTCACAACTGTTGTTTTGTTTACAGTTCTATCCCAGCAAAATAAAGTCCAAAGTTTTTGCAGGACCCCAGTCAATGAAAAATTGTAAACTAACTCAGATTTAAAAAAAAATTCAAATGATGTCATTAAAATTCAAAAGATAATAAACAAATCAAACACTACTGGTAGCAAGGCAAACACTTCTAAACATTCATGATAACCAGTATCCCTGCTCTACTAGAAGAATCAAACGCATACAGTAATCCAGCTCCGTGAGACTGAAGATGCTGAGTTCTTCTGGAGCAGCATGCCGCACCTTCAGGCAACGGCCAAATGGGCCGCCAATGGCCTAGCACCCTTTGGTGATGCCCTTCGGCCATCGCCCGAAGGCCGTCACCTTCAGGGCTACTTCCCCTTTTCTAATGTACCTGTGGGTGGAGGCAGACAAAGGCCACAGCTGCAGGGGATCAGAGGGCCAAACAGATCCAAAAAGCAAACATTCCTCCCCTCCCAGCACCTTCTTCACTACTACAGGGGGCAGGACTAAAAATAATATTAGGGCTCAAATTTCAAGAAGGTAGATTTCAGATGATTATTAGGAAAAATTTCCTAACTCTAAGAGCTGTGCAATAGTGGAACCAGTAGTCTAGGGTAGTTGTAAGCACTCCATTGCTGAAGGTTTTCAAAAGCGGTTGGACAGCCATCCGTTGTTGCAACTGTAGTCATCCTGCATCCAAGCAGGGGCTTGGCTTAAATGCCTCTCTAGGTCCCTTCCAATTTTATGATTATGTGAAAATTTCTTTTAGGGAGATTGGGTAATAGTCAGAAGCATCCACAATAGTTGTAACATTTTCTTTTTTGTTTTAAAAGATTTCAGAGCTCTGCCTGTGGATGCACTGTTCTCTGTAGGCGCTCCTACTGTATGGGCCACTGGCATTTTATCCCCGAGCAGAATTGTACGAAGTCTGCAGAAATCCTCTTATTTCTTCCCTTGATGGTGATACCTGTTCTTAACTCTCACCATAAAAACCTGTCAAACCCATAAACTCCTTTTGCACTTTTTTAATCTGTAGGCTGAAACTCAAGCTGACATGCTTGATAGACTCCAGAGAAAGATGCTAACTGAGCAACTTTTTTACAATGTTATTTATTCTTGACCAGTTTAGCAGAGCACATGGTAGCTGCTTGTGAAAGAGCCCATTCTTCCTAGCAATATACCATATGTCCACTCCACTTAGCATGACCTGTTCAGACTTAAACAGGTCATCGACTGCTCAGGAACGTGTTCCTCCTCTTTGCAAACCCTTCCTCACACCTTCACTGCTAAAGTGAAAGGTCTTCTATCCCTTCAACAGGATTTATAGCAAATCTCATTTCTTCTCCCCAGACAGCACAATATTGAGGTGCTGCACGTCATGACCAGTGCATCTAATTTAACATTTTCAATCCTTAATATAAAAGTATGTTTTTTTAAACCTGAGTCTTTTAAATATAGCTGAGGTTCTTGCCTGCTCTGAAATAGAGCCCTGATCAGGACCCAAATTCGGGCCTGAACATGGCCAGATCCTAATGCACCCAACTGAGCCTAATGCATTCACATGCCTCTACCCCTCACAGGGAACCATGACATCACAGCACTCTCTGTTGGGGAGGGGGGGACAGGGCTTCCATTGCCAGGGAACTCAACCCAAGGCCAAGGAGCTTCAGCCAGGAGCCTTCTCCCCACCCCAAGCCCATTCAGTCCAGGTTGCAAGGTCCCACTTTGAAGACTATCTCCTTGGAAAGCGAGACATTTACAAACTCATTTTGAGTTATATGTGGTAAAGAAGCTACCTATTTACTTAAAAAAATATATATTAAAGGGACACTTTTCTCTCATGCTCATACAAGGCCAACGAGCCTTATTGATTTTGGAGAAATGTTACTATTTCTTGAAGTTTCAAAATGGAAGAATCCTCCTTAGGGCTCGGGAAACTAAAAAAAGAATCTCTGGGAATGTAGAATGCAGTGGCTTTGGGTTTGGTTTAATTGTTGGGGTGCCACTTAGCAGATAAACTAAGATTTCTACACCACGGATTTCAGAGAAAAGTAGGCAGACTATAAGAGGAAAGGTGTCTCACCACAGAGTTGTCCAACTTTTTTTTTTGTATCAAATGCACCTGTGCTACAGCAATGCTTTTAAGCCCACCCATCGTAAACAGTTTACAAACAAGCACAAACTGTACTCCTCATATCTGTGTGCTGAAATGGAATATAATGCTGGAAGTCATTCTTGCATGTAACCAAAGGCAAAATGAAGTGGGTATTCACTGGGCTATTTAATTATACATTACACCTATAATATTAAATAAGTATTATTTAATTTAAGGTTTATTTATAATTGGGGTGTGACCTTGAAGGGCCATTGTTGACTGACCAACTATAATTACGGTACCAACATTTTACGAGATGGAGACAATGCGTGTAAACAGATGGGCGGAAGCTCCATGGGCAGCCGCTTCACCCCCAGGTTGGTCCGTCCATCTGAAGGCAACCCACAAGATGTTGAAGCAGGGGCAGCCCTGTTTGCGGTGCTCTGGGACATCCTGGCCAAGCCCACAGTGGAGCTGCTGTCCATCTGCTCAGCAGACCCAGGCCTCAGCTCCACTCCTGGTCGGCTGTTGCCCCGTCAACACCATAGAGTTGTAGGCACCAGCTTAAAGCATTGGGCAATCGCCCACAACTCTATGGTGTGAGGGGGTTGCTATACGGACAGACCGGGGCCAGGGGAACCCGCTGACTTTGTATAAAGGGGACCCAGGTGGGACTGGAAGCAGAGAGGTGCAGTGGTGTGCCTCCATGGGTAGGCTGTCCCGGCGTCCGTCAAAAACACCCAAAGTAGTTCAGATAGTATCATTTATTGGACTAACTTCTGTTGGTGAGGTTACGCAGGCTACATATAGTCTTGCCTCAGATGTGTACAAAGGCAGAACTTAACCTTCAGGACACATCTGTCTGCCTACTGAGACACTGGATGGGATTCATTGCCTTTCCATACAAGCTACCAGAATGAAAAAAGATCCTGAGGAAAGTAGTGAGAACCCCATGGAGAGTCCTGTGAAACGTGAAATGTACTTGATGGTCTAATATATGCTTTTCTTCTATCAATACTTATTCTGTACTCTTCATGATTACTTTATTTGCCTTGATTTTATTGGATTTTTGTTCTAGTAACAATATCAACCTATTATATCCCTTGACAAACAGTATATTCTCCAAGGTTGTTTGCACAGGACAAACTTGAATTGAAGGCAGTTGCAGTTTGTCTGGGAGAATGGGATGAAAGATCATTTCATCCTATTAAGAAAATGAGTTGTTGTACTAAGAGATAGACATGGCTAGTCTAGTGATCATCAGTCTCTGCAGCCAAATTAATACTACATGGAACTTTAAGTCCCTAAGGATCCCTGGTTTGATTTTATCATCCAGCTTTCTTCGGCCAAAAGAGTCGAATCTGCCAACCATTCTACCATTATTAATAGTCTGCAGTAATCAAAGTTGTTATTCCTCTACATCACACCCTCATATTCCAAAAGGGGGTGTGGCTATACTGCCATTGGCCAAAATCCCAAACTTCTTATGGAATCAGCGCTCATGGCACATGTATTCCACACAGTGCAATGCATTCCCAATGGACATGCATGCATGTTCCACACATGTGCGCATGCATGGCTTTCGCTTGGAATCCGCGGGGTATGGGATCAGCCCCACCAAATGAACTGCCAATTGACTCACAAAATTCTTCACCAAGGACTTGCACCTATGAAGTTGTGAACTGACAACAAAAGATTCAGCTAGTATAAAATATCCAGCATATCAGCAAACTCACTGTCCCGCCACATACAAATACATTTTTGATTGTATTATAACGGTAACGAGTATCTGACCATACTGCTAACAGCAAAAAACACAATACCACAGGAGAAACTTGGTTAGCTCATAGTTGACATATCTCTCAGGGTTCCCTTACTTAAAAGGGATTGAGCCTGTGTAGCCAGTCACTCAATCAAGCTATGATTTGCTGGCCAACCCATGGGCTTTTGGAGCCTCTTTTAATTCAGAGCACATCCCTAGACACACGCGCGCACACAAATACGTCCAGTCAGACAAGGGAGGAGAAACAGGTGCTTGTCCAACTAAAGCTTTCCCAAACATTTTCAAATTATGCTGCCTGAATGCTAAGGGAACTAGGCAGAATTGGTAGGAAAAAGCTATAAGCACCACTAAGCAAAAGGTCAGTGGGAGGACCTCAGTGATTTATTAGCCTCTGTCTTGTCATCTGCAATATCCTGAAATGGGAAACATAAGAAGAGGATGAGACTGTGTGTGCAGTGCTTTGGGCAATCAATTCTGAGTCTGAGAGAAGTCTGCCAGTCTAATCTCCTTAAGTTTATCTTTGGGAAGAATACCAGACAGTTAGACAGGAGTGTGGTGTAGAATTTCAGCCTTAGATGGAAGAGTAAACATTCCCGGTGCAACATATTCTTCCACTGGAAGGAGTCAAGGTGGGTTGTAGACGTGAATAAGGAATGAGTTCTGTCATTTCCTACAAAGGAGTGTATGTCTGGTTGAGAGACAGTCTTGAGTTTCATTCCAGAAACTTGATCCATGGTTCTTGACTGTTCCTAATCTCAAGAACACAGCTAGGCAAGATGACTGATTATAAACAAGCTAATTATGTTGGTTATGTGAAACCAAAGAGAGTACTGAACATAAACTTGCAGGGCACTTATCTCTCTTCCAATCCATGAAAGGGGAGGGAGCAACAGCAAAAAAGCCAGGAAAAGTTAGAATGAAGAGTGTGATTCATGCCTCCCTACCAGACTGAAGATGCTTCTCCAACCCTACTCCAAGGAGTTTACGGTCCTGGGAAGGGTACAGCATGGCAAAATCCCCTCAAAGACCGTTGGGTTAGGGGATGCTACCTATAGAAGTTAGGATATACTGGTCACTCTAAATGACAGGACTTGCACTTCTTAGTAGACACAGTTGAAAAGACTTTGAACCGTGTGGTAGGTAAGGAATTTAAAGTTCTAAAAATATATTCAAGTAGTAGGGTTTTTTTGTTTGTGCTTTTGTTGCTTTGGTGATATTCTGCAGTCACTGAGCACTTTAGCTTCAATAATATATTGTTGTTAGGGAAATAAACTGTAGGGCAAAAATGAATATTCTGCACTGATACAGAATTCAACAAGTTTGGTAGACTCCTAGTCAACAAAGCAAATATAAAGCTCTGTTCACTTCCTGTTTTGTTTGGGTTCTGAATATTCACTTCATTTGCTTCGTGTTAGTTTATTCAGTATTCATTTACTTAGGCCATGATCCACAAGCCACTTATTCCAGTAGCCCCATTGAAACCCATAGACGCTACACTGTATAGGGAGCTAATGGGGCTATCCTAGAGCAAGTGGTTTGTAGGGGTATTTTCAGACGTTACGAGATCACGGTCAACCACGGACAATCCCCTGTGGTGGCGGATGGTCCCGTACCGTCTGGTTGCTCGCCGCCAGATGTTCACCACGGTGAACCACTGGCGGTGAGCAAAATAACCACGCTTTCGAGGATGGTCCAGACACCATCTCCGAAAGCGTGATTAATTGAACCACGGCCCGGAATCGGCGGAAGGTAACGTCTGTTACTGCCACCGATTCCGGGCCGTGGCCCAGACCCTGAGACGGAATCGGGCGCAGCGGCCTGTCTCCAGTAGGGCGGGCTGCTGGGGAAACGGGGCTGTGTGGCCGCACGTTGCGCCACGCAGCCCTGCCCCCTCCCCAGATTCCCCGCCGGAATCAGCCGGCTCATCTGTTGATGGGCCGTTCTGATTTCGGCCGGGAATCAGAAAGGTGATTCCGTGACGGGGCCAATAGGCGCCCCATCACGTCTGAAATCACCCAATGTTATAGCATGGGTATTTTGGCATTCAGTTTGCTTCAGCAGTTCTATTTAAAAACATATACTGCTATTTAGTATTCTAAGTAGGGACTGATAAATAAACAAAGTACCAGCTACATGAAGTTGCAAATTTTGCAACTGAGTTTGATTTAGATATTGTTTTGCAGGAACAAATACGCTGGTAAACTTTTTGTGAATATGAAAAGTCATAATCTTTTCAGCCTAGTAAACAGCTGTCCATTTCATTATTGCAATATTGTATGTGTTTCACTATATGCTAGAGCCCCAGAGTATGGAATTTTGTTCCCTCTTATAGCTGTCTTGGGGTAATTTCAGACATTACGAGATCACAGTCAACCGTGTGAATCCCCTGTGGTGGCCGTGATCCCCGTAACATCTGTTGTGAGTTCCGCCAGATGTTCACCCCAGTGAACCTCCAGTGGGAATCACAATGACCATGATTCTGGACCTCCAGCTGCCTGGAGGCCCAGAATCGTGGTGGCATTGGGCCCCAACCATGGTCACGGTGGCCACGATCCGGAATCGGCTGGAAGTAACATCTGTTACCTTCAGCCAGCCTGGATCGTGGTCCCAACCTGACGCTGCACCCGCCTGTCTCCTGGCGGGCGAGCAGGGAGCGGAGCACGGGGGCTGTGTGGCCTCACGCCACGCAGCCCTTCCCCCTCCCTGATCCCCACTAGGAATCAGGCTGGCATGTCCACCATGGTGAACACCCGGCAGGAAACACATTGACCATGGTTCTGGACCTCCGGCTGTCCGGATCCGGAATCGGCTGGAAGTAACATCTGTTACCTTCAGCCAGCCTGGATCGTGGTCCCAACCTGACGCTGCACCCGCCCGTCTCCTGGCGGGCGAGCAGGGAGCGCAGGGGGGGGGCTGTGTGGCCTCACGCCACGCAGCCCTTCCCCCTCCCTGATCCCCACTAGGAATCAGGCTGGCATGTCTAAAGGATGACTGGACTGATTCCTGACCGGGATCCGAAATGGATCGCGGTCCATGATTGAGCGTGGTGGGCCTCCGGGCCCATCGCATCTAAAATTATCCTTGGAATTCCTATTAATAAATACTCCATTGCTAAAGAATAAGTGGTAACCTTCTGCCATTTATATAAGTTTATATTAGCATATTTTTCTTTGAAGTTTGCCGTCCTACTACTGCAATGACCATGCTAACCACAGAAGTAGTATGCAGAAAGGGGACCAGTGACAATTTAACCAGTATGCCATCTTGTCCACAACCACCGATGCCTTGCTTGCGAGGAGGGCTGAAATTCGCCCTTGCTATTCTTGAAAATCTCATTGAGAAGCAGGTCAAGAATCGTCCGATTCTCAACCCATTATCGTGCAGTTCTTGAGAGTAAAAAACTATTGTGCATACGCAAAATGGCCACCCCGGCCATCGGCACATGTGTGCCCCCAGCAGCCACTCTATGCATGCACGGAGCATTTTTAGTGTTTCAAAAATCTCACAAGATTCTCAAAAACCTCAAAAAACTCTCTGCGCACACATAGCTCCCGGTGGCCATTGTATACATGCGCGGAGTATTTTTTGTGAGGTTTGAGAATCTCTCGATAATCTCAGAAACCATAGCGAGATCTAGCGAGATTTCACCAGGGTTGCAAGAATCTTACACGATTCTCGTGAGAATATTTTCTGTTCTTCTTTCACCTCTACTTACAACCAGGGCTTCTGAAACGGTGCAGTTAATCGTAATGGTGGGAAACATTGGATAATTGTAGATGAAACCAATATGTCCAATATTTTCCTCTTTCATGTATTAAAATCAGGCAGCAAAACCTAGTGTGTTAGGTTCTAGTGTATCTCTTGCCCCATTAGTCACACAGTTGTAGTAGTGCTAAGAGATGAATATGTGCAGGCAGCAACATTCGAGTATCAGAGAGAACCATTTTAGGAATGTCAATGTTGATGCACTTTAGAGGTAGTTGGCGATCGCAAACATTGCAGGCAATGAGTTCTGATGTTTAGAGTTGTCAGGTGTCACCCTTAGTGGTACTTGGGATGTTCTTTCATGCTTATTGTATAAAATCAAGCTGTCCCTGTGTACTGCGTGATAAGGAGAGTGGGTCGGATTGCTTTGCTAATGCGCTGCAGAGTTCAGGTGCAAGCTCTGACTCATCCTTTGTGTAACCTGGAGATGGAAAATCCCTCTGCCTGTGTGTGGGGAATCTGGACTCGTACATTCACTAGAGCCTCTCCAGATGGTGAGACATGGCAGCCCATGTTTGATGCTCCTTTTGTGTAGAAATAAATACTGTAACCAAACATTCGTCCGCATGCAAGGGGAAAAAATGTAGTGTAAAGGTAAAAATAGGGAAGCCCAAATCTCTATCTCTATCTCTCTTTTTCTGGGACTGCATTTAATCTCCTGTGGTTATAAGCATTACCTCTGTCAGCCTAATCTTGATTTACACTGACATAAAAATAAAAAATAGAAACCAAAAGTCAAGTCTGACATTCATTCTTTAAAAACAAATATTGGCAAATGGTCTCAATGATATATTAAAAGTCCCAATGAGGAGCAGGTTTCTTAAGAAAGCAAGAACAGATGCATTACTTGCTCATTTCTCTGTGATCAGTATTAAACCCATATTTTTTCTTTGTCTGAATTTGCCTCCAAGTCCTGCAATGGGTGGCCAGCCACCAGTACACCAGTATTTGAGACAATCTCCCATAGTACCACATCCAGTGCATATTACAATTTGTCTGCACTGGGGAGTTGCACCAGTGCATTTGCCTTTGTGTCTGATCAATCATCAGTGGCTCATCATCAAACTGAAGGGAGGTTTCAAGTGGAATCCCATAGGACTCTGTTCCTGGGTCTGGTGCTGTTCAACATCCTTATTAATGACTTTGAAGAAGGGGTGGATGGAATACTTACCAAGTTTTCAGTTGACATAAAGCTGAGTCTCTACCCTCAACCACACTGAAAATGTTCTAGTGGGGCTCATGCTCCTTGCAAAGGGCCCCACCAGGAAGAGGAGGAAGGGTGAAGTGCTAGCCACTAATGGAAGGCAACAGGAGGAAGCTTGATTATTGTATTACAGTAACTGAAAATCTGGAGGGGAAAAAAATTGAAAGGGGGGGTGGGAATCTACTGTCACAGGCATGCACCCCAGTCCCATTATCAAGCTCACAGTTCCTGTTTGGCAACCCCAAGTCTCCTCAGTACGTCTGTTCTGAGCCCTTACCAGGCAAAGCCCTGGCTCCAAGCATCACTGTGCTGCCCAAAATCTCCTGATCTGCCTGCTTGCTGTTCTCACTCCGCTGCCAGAGTTCCCTGCCCATGCCCATGCTCCAGCCTTCCTGGATGAGCCTCCTGGATCCTGCACCTCATCAGGGCTCCCATGCAACTCCCCACTCTTTCAGCACCGCCGCCAGTTTCCTCGTTTCTTCCACGGCCTGGCGATTGTCAGTTTTAGACCCAGCTGCACAGTTCTCATTCCTCGCAGTTTGGGTTTTCAAATCAGTTTGGAGGTCAGCTCCTCCACCTCCCTGCCCCATTACATGGCCGGGTCAGTAGCCTTACACCCTGCCACATCTCAGCCAACTCCAGCCAGTTCACTGTCCAGCACACGTGCCAACTCATCTGCCCCCCTGCACCCTTCTCACTTTGCAGTCCAGTCTTTACTCGCAGGTTCTCAGCTGCACCTTAGGTGCTGGCTCCATTGCCCCCCTACTGAGCAGCCAGCTCTATCACCTACACCCTGCCACCCAGTAACGAACTGCAAGCTCTGCCTCTGGTAGGGCTCTCAGCCCACTCCCTGGGTTCTTTCCCAGTGAGCTGTTCCATAGGGAACCCAGACTCTTGACACGGTCCCACGGGGTGCCCGCATTTTCCACCACTTTTGTCACAGGGACACACCTTGGCCCCAGTACCAAACTCGCTGTTCCCCTTTGGCAACCCCCTGATTCCCCTCAGTGCCTCAGTTCTGAGTCATTCCGAGGCGAGCCCCTGGCTCCGAATCACACTCTGCTTCCCAGCACCTCCTGGTCTGACTGCTTGCTGCTCTCTGTTGTTGGGTGGGGTCTGGTCAGGGCCCATGGCCATGCTTCAACCCTTTTGGGTAAGCCTCCCAGACCCTGCCACTCAGTGGGGCTCCTACTCAGCTCTCCACTCTTTTAGCACCACTGCCAGCTTCCTCGATTCTCCCGCCGCCTGGCACTTGTCAGTTTCAGCCTCAGCTGCCCTGCTCTTGTTCGTGGCTGGGGTTTTCTCTGCTCTCCCTGGCAGCATACTGCGGGGCCCCCTGGCCAGCCTGAAGACCCTCCTTCCACCCCACAGATGCTAGGTAGACACACCTGCACCCTCAGATATCTTCAGCCCTGCCGCTCACGTGGCGGCGTCTATGCTTAAAGGCCTGGCACCCTGCCTCACCCACTGCTCTTAATAGGACAGGGATCCCTCTAAGAACTTCACATCAGATCAAGTGTGATGCCTTTTTCTAAGAAGGCAATTCCTTCACATACTCTTATTACACTGTGCTATGTAAATACATAAATTCTGTCTCCATCAATGTGTACCGTTAGAAAAATGGTATTTACCAACTGCGCCTAGAAATAGATGAAAAACACTATCTAGAATTTAGTGCTGCCATTCAAGTAATTTTTTAAAAGAATAAAGCCCCTAAATGACCAGTTACATTACTTGCCAAAGTGCTCTGCATTTGCTTGCTTATTAGCCTAAATGAAAAAGAAATGAAACGCCGTTGCAGATTTCTGGTTTCACTGTTTATTGAAACAGATGGTGCATGTGTCATGACTAACGCGCGCTTTGTCAATCCAAAAGTAACTGTTGAATTATGCACTCCTCTACAATTTGCATGGTGGAGTCCAGCTGCAGGATAAGATGCGCTGATATAAAACTGGTGAAGCATGACTCCAACTCCTTTACAGTTTAGGAAAGGAGCCAATTCCCAAGAATAAGTTAGTCAAATAGGTAGAATGCATCCAAGAATCTTTGTTGCATTACCCACAGGGGAAAGGAAAAATCAACATCGGGATGTGGTGATGAATATAGTCTCTGTGTCCCCAATCCAATGCCCCACAGTTCCCTGCGTGGATCCATGTGCGCGTGCAGCTGCATGGATCCACATTGCCGGCACATTGTGCTGTGCATAAATGGTTCATGCATGCAACTCCGCGTGTGGATCCGTGGGGCATTGGATTGGGGCCAATGATAATTCTGCAATGAGCGCTTGAGTAATAACTTGGATTTTCAAATTCTCACCCAGAGCCAGGATTCCATGTCCCAACACCAGGAGCACTTCTTACCCCACTCTGTAGTGGAATGAAGGGGTAATTTTAGCTCTGGGCTCAAGTGCATGTTACAGCCCAGAAACCATACTAGGGGCAAAGAAGGGTTAACTTATGCACTTGCCTCTGGTTACTTCCACTTCTAGCCACAGTAGAAATCTCTCTCTCTTTCTTAAGAAGCCCAAATAGCATGTCTCAATTTACCCACTCTCCAAAGACAGTGGTGTGCAGTACACCCAAAGTGAGTATCTGTGGAGAATACTGCATTTGTTGAATTTACCCACTTTGATTTGAGTCCAAGTGGGTACAAAACGCTATTGACACCCACTTTGTTCAGATATTCTTTTGCGTTCTTCTCCTCCTCCTTCTCCGTCATTTTGTTTTGGATAGTAAGTAATCGAATATCCAAACTGAAATAGCTAAAAACATGGGTTGTCAGCAAATATGTGAACATTCCTTTCGGTGCACATAGGTTATTTTCAGACGTGACGGGGCTCAATTCGCCCCGCCACGGAAACATCCTACTGATTCCCCTCCAGGGCCAACACGTAACAGCCAACAGATGTATTGGCCGCTCCCGGCATGGAATCCGGGGACGGGGGGGGCAGGGCCACGCAGCACAATGTGCGGCCGCATGACCCCGTCCCCCCACGATCCCTCGGCCTTCCGTCCTCTTGGGAGACGGGCGGGCGCCACAGCCAATGCGGCCGCAGCGCCCGCCAGCATTGACCACGGCCCGGAATCCCGCCACTGATTCTGGGCCATGGTAGGGGGGCAGACGTTACGGTCCCCTTGATCACAGGGGGGAATCACATTCAACATGCAAACGGAGATGGTTCAGCCAGGACCTCCATTTGCATGTTGAATGTGTTTCCCCCCCATGATTCACGGGGGTGAACATCTGGGGGGGGAGCTTCTGTTCCCCCCCCAACAGACGTTATGGGATCACGATCACCATGTGGGGATTCACCGTGGTTGAGCGTGATCTCATAACGTCTGAAAATACCCAGTCATTCAGATATTCAGAATGCTGTCCGATAATGCAAATGATATTTGCAAATACAGAACCTCCTACTCATTTCAGCGCTATAGTGTGTCAGCTTATGGGTATCTATCTATGGGTGATATTTATATTATGGTCTCCCATGGTCTCCCAAAGATTTTGTGCCTGCTTAACTTGTATGTTGGGGGAGGTATGTTATTTGTGTTCTTAGGGTTAAAGTTGATCCGGACCTTTGTTTTGTTTACAATCATTGATAGTTTTGTGATGTGCCTATTACTGCATCACGACGATTAAGATGTTGATGTGTGGTGTGGAGTTGATGTTTACTTATGTAGTTCATCTCTTGTATAACTTTATAACTTTTTATGATTTTTATATGAGTTCTATGTTTGTTATTTGGGTAATGGAGAAAGCTAATCCCTAATAAACTTTTTGAATTTGAACTTTGAGCTATAGTGTGTTGCTTAGCTTTCTAAATAAAAGACAGGCAGAATCCAAAAGGCTGCCCTTCTAATTCACTGACTGAAGATGAAGGCATAGCAAAAAAAAAAAAAGGTTCCAGAGAAGACAATCCATGAGCTACTACGTGCCTTATGGATTGGGCTGCCTCTAGGATCCGGGATGACTTTAAGCTATCAAGCTTCCTCAGTCTCGCTCCATAGGCAGCAGCTCCCTTCCCAGAGGACAGCATGTCCCCATAGCCAGTGAGGACCTGGTCAGGGTGACAATTTCTCAGTGAACCATAGTAAGTTGGGGGAAGATTCTCAAATATCCCTCTTAAAAGGGCACGTTTTCCTCTAATCTCAGTAGGAGTCCCAGAGAAGCCCTTGGGTCATGTTCCCATGCATACATGGGATCTGGAGAGAGCAAACTACTCCGCCCTTGGTCCTGCCAATTGGATTGAGAGAAGACGATGAGTGAGCAAGTTTTGTTTCATTAAGAGCAGGTAAGAGATGGGTTCAGGCAAGTCTTTCTCTGAAGGTGAAAATGTATCCAAAACTACCATCCCCCGCTCCCCCTCAAGAGTTCAGGATCTCAATACATGTCCTATAAACCATGCTGTACAGAACAGATACTGAAAAATAATATACAGATGAATGAATAAGATATATAGTTATTATTCTCCATCTTCTGCAAATATAACTAATTTTCCTGATGCCTGTGTGTAGTAGATAAGTGTTATCTCTATTTTAGCATCATGTGAATTGGGAGTCATGACTTAATGCCACTCCAAGCTCCTCGTGTAGAATGCACAAGCTGTATCAAGAGCCAGTTGTTTTTAGATACATTTGATCCAGATAGAGAGCTGCTCCAGGTTTGTTTCAGTATTGAAGCAGGTAGGCAGTGTATGAAACAGGTAGGCAGGAGGCTAGAGGGACACTGGCATCGGACTCACTCTGACTCCGACCGACTTCTCCATAGGGCCCATTTGCGGTCCTATGTTGAGGCTGTGAGGACAGCAAAGAAGGAGTTCTTTACTGCCCTCATAGCGTCAGCAAAGTCACGCCCGGCGGAGCTGTTTCGGGTGGTGCGGGGGCTGGTCAGTCCGGCCTCCCTCCGCCTGGACGGGGATTTGTCCCAGGCCCGTTGTGAGGAGTTTGTCACCTACTTTGCAGACAAGATCGCTTGGATTCAGAGCGACTTTGACACCGGGTTGGAGACAGTGGGTAGAGAGTGTGAGGTTACAGAGGCCCTGTTTGGTCCAACTCTGTGGGGGGAGTTTCAGGAAGTGACGCCAGCCGATGCGGTGGATGTTCTGGGGTCTGTGAGAGCCACCAGTCGTGAACTTGATCCTTGCCCGTCCTGGTTGGTGAAAACTTCCAGGGAGACGTTGGGGATGGTGTTGGTGAGAGTGGTTAATGCGTCCTTGCAACAGGGGAGGTTGTCACCCAACCTCAAAGAGGCTGTGGTGCACCCCCTGCTGAAGAAACCATCGTTGGACGTAAACGCACTCGCCAGCTACCAACCTGTCTTCCTTTTTAGGGAAGGTTATTGAGCGGGC
>QEPC01015142.1:1764657-1816336 GCA_003113815.1 Sphenodon punctatus | reverse complement strand
ATAAATAACCACCAAGGGTGGTTAAAGGGTGGTTAGCGTCATGTCTGAAAGTACCCTATATATGTCCAAACATGTATGGCCACTTGATATCAACACGTGCTGCAGCTGGAATTCGCTGAAAACCATTTAAAAAGTGCCCCCTCCCCTTCACAAGTTCATTTCGGCATAAGTGGAGCAACATTTAAACATCTCAAAGATCCTTAAATTTTAGGCTATTTTTCAAGCTACAGAGCCAGGTCTAATGCCTGCTGAAATCAATGGAAGTCTTTAAAATGGCCTAACAGGACTTTGGATCAAGTCCCCAAAGTAGTGCACACCCATCCAGATGTTCTGCTTTCTGGAAGGGACAGAGCAGAGGTGGACCTTAGGGATCACCATCCAGTGAATGGAAATGTAATAAGCAACTGCTTTCCAATCCAACATTTAACAGGGGTGCAGAAGGAAACCTGTTTCGTGGTAAGTAATTATTCTTTGCCTCTCCAGACCAGTCTATTGTACCGTACAATGAATGACATAAGGATACCCAGGATTTCTTGCTTTGGGGATGAAGGGCGGGGGGGAGTATTATTTTATCTAATTGAGTTTACTCACTGATAGAACAAATTCAGATAAAAACAGTGGGTGTTTTTAGACAAGACACAACCACACAGGTCCACCCATCAACACGCATGTGAATGCCTGTGTGAAGGTGGTGTGGGTGAAGACGCGCTCCCGTGACCCACACAGCACCCACTCACGGGGTTCCTGAGAAAAAAATGGAGTGCCCTGTGTGGGGGGAAAAAACAGTGCATGGGGACAGGTGCCCATGCATCTCTGGCCTGTTTGAACTGGGATGCCCAGCCATGCCAGCGGAGAAGTCCGTGGTAGGCCATCTCCCCGGTCCAGACCACAACCCTGCTGGGATCTCTCTGGGGAGCTCTTAAAGGACATCTCCCCGAAATACACCATAGTGGCTCAAAGCACAACAAGCCCCCCTTCCGATGCACGAGAGAAGAGCCTATGCCATGGAGACAGCAGCTCAGACAGCAGCTTCCTGCATGTCCCGCCCAGTAATACAGGCCTCTGTTGTAGGCTGGGACTGCAAACAGCTGCACTGGCTCCTGGGTCAGAAGGAGTTACTGGCTGCTGCTGCAGCTTCCTATTTCCATGATGTCCATGGCTGTGTGTCATGGCACAGGGTGAGCAATTGGGCGGGGCTTGGGGTGGGGGTTGTTTCTGGGTAGCGGGGAGGGGAAACAGCCGCACCCATATGAATTGTTTGCACAATTGGGCCGTGGTGGCGGGAGTGCGTGGAGGCTACCTGCACGGGCATGATGGCCGGGGGAGGAGGGACACCTGTTAGAATCCCTCCCCTCCCCACTCACTCCACATGTGTGGGCACTCAGCAGCCGTTCCACTCAGCAAACACAGACCCACCCACCCCCTCCTCCCCTCTCCAGTCATGCTCATCTAAAAATGCCGTGTTTCTTTTTGGCGTGCTGCAGCTTTATGTTGTGCACAATAGTGGTGAGCAAAATTAAGCTTAGTACTTACCTCCTGTTCAGTTCCAGCAATCCCTGTTACAATAGAGCAGTCCCCAAACCCCTGCTATTTGTCAGATGGTAATAACCTCAAACAGTCTCAGAGTCTATAACAATGAGTTTTAAATCTATATGGGGAAAAACCCCCACCTTCCTTCAGCTAACCTATCATGAATTTGGCTTCATCCCAATAATACAAAGGATTCTATGCTAGCTATAATTACATAGCAGAAATTGCTGCTGCTAATAACATCTCTGTAGGCAGGGCCAACATCTGCCTGGCTCAGAAGTAAGACAGGCATCCCAGCTATCCCACTTTGCAGGCTGTTGGTTTCTCTTCTGCTTGGAGGTACCAGCTCTTTAAAATCGACATCTCCCAATCTTAGAAATAGCCTAATGATTTGCAGAGGTGTAGGGCTGAGAGAGGATTTTCTCTTCCGGTTCTGCAGTGAGAGGATATGATTCACTTTTTTATAGGGTTACCATACCTTCCCTTTAAATGAGGACGCGTATGAAAAATACATGGTGTAGGGCTGCACTGATTCCAGTGAACTGGAGCCAGCACAGCCCTGCACCATGTATTTTTCATAAGCATCCTCTTTTAAAGGGGAGGGTTTGTATCCCTACTACCTACCACCCTGGCATCAGTGCCTGTGGGTTGTTGCAAGGTGTCTGCCACCTCGGTCTTGTCGACGCACCCCCCCAGTTAATACACAGAGACGTTGGGTTGGGTTGTAAACTGGCTGCACTCTTTAATTATTCAATCAACAAGGCCAGTGGGTAAATTGCACAATTTTGGGTCCAGTACGCTAGCTCTAACTTATTAACTTGTGCCTGATCAGGACGTGCCTTCCTTAATCAGGTCACCAACATAACCTGCCCCCCCCTTCGACAACACTCAGACTCTGGCCAAACGGGGGCAAATAAGCCCCAACTTTGGGTGTGAGTAAGGAGGTAAATGCCAGCCGAGTCAGAGGACAGCGCATGTCCTTGCTACTCTGCTAAGACACCTCTCCCAGGGTCATGACTCCAGTGCCTGCCGTCCCCTGCATGACACTGGGTACCACTTCCCCATCTCTTAAGGAGATGACTCTTGATCCTATACCATACCTATTTATCCTATCCTAGCATACTGGACCCCTGTGAGTGCAACAATTAACCATTCCATATCTGTTCCAGATTATCCATTTTTCTTGATCAATTCCTGATTGAAAAGTACAGTTGCCCTATTTAATAAATTCAAAATGCCAATTGAGGGTGCGAGTTATAATTATAAAACATTAAAATACACAAAACGAGCCATTGCCAATTAAACCTATTTAACCTATTCTGCACTACTGAGGAGGCAAAACCAGCGATCCTTTTAAATTCAGGTTACTCGCCAAAACTCCTTCTCGGCTCCCTAACGGCAACCGGTAAGAATACCACAGTGCAAGAGGGTGGGATGGGTGGGGCTGCTGCTTCCCCTCTATCCCTTGGAATGTCACCTCATGCGGCTCTGCGCAACCCCGATCCCTCCTAAAAGGAGGCGGGGCCGCTCAATTAGCCCTCGCTGCACCGTCACGCCAGCGCTCCTGGGGCCAGTTGCCCAGCAACCAACAGTCTCCGGTGGGGAGCATTCTAGAAATACCTCCCCACCGCGGCCTTATTCCCCTGTCTCCTCGGTCCGCTGGGGTGGGGTGGGGGCACGACAAATGCCCGTCGCCCCCATGCCGCGGGCGAAGGGGACTTGTTGCCAGGGACAGGAAATGAGAGCATGCATTGCCTCCTTTCTGCTATAGGCTTATTCCTCACAACCATCCCTATTTTGGTGGGACAGTCCCTTTTGGGGCACTAAATAGGACTGTGCTTCTTTCAGAAGAGAGAGACTATTATTTATTCAAGCCTCAGGCACCTCCCAGGAAAGAATGACACGAAGCTAAGTGGAGCGATAAGCAGGAGAGCTTCTGTCCCTCTTTATGCACCTGGAATGTTGAGGGGAGGGGTGCACATATAAGTGTGTGGAGGGCGGAGCATATTCTCTGAAGGGCGGAACTTATTGGCCGCCGGGGCAGGCCTTGTCCCTCTTAGGTCACTTGAAATGTTAGGAGATATGCAGACCCACTGCTAAGTGGACAAGTGAGAGAACAGGGCTGTTTGAGCCCTTCACTCCTAAAGCTCTTCTAAGAAAGAAATTGGGCCTACCGTGGGGTCCCATTTCCACTCTTGTTGCTTGAGAGGAAGAACCAATTGGACTGTCAGTTTTGCCTCCTTATTAGTGGGAGTCTAGTCATGACCCTCTGGGTGGATATATCAGAAATCAGATATCTTTGACCATCCCATGATGAAATAGTCCTAGTGATAATAATCGTGACTGTTGGTTAGAAGTGAACAGCTACAGTCAGATTAGTTTGATTTTATTTCTCTTGAGAAAATTGTGTCCCAAACAACTGCGCTGGAAAAGATATAGTGAGATGCCTAAAAAGCCATTGTGACTGCGTGCAGTGCGTCCTTGGCACCAAAGCTTAGACTGCTTCTGAGACAGGAATACTTTGGCAAGGGAAAAGAGAGTGGCTGAATCTGTACTGCCTAGACACACAGCTCTCTCCCTCATGGTGAAGTGTGATTATTTTATCCCCTCTTGCACAAAGGCATACAGAGAAGTTGTCGCCAGTAGTGCTACTGCGAGCAGCTATCTTTGACTTCAAGTGTCCGAGAACTTGACTCTTGGATCGAATTTCATATCCCAGTAGGGGCAAGCTCCTTACAGACTGAAAAGGCACGATTACAGCTTAAAGGGACTGATTTGCTGTGCGGAGCTAAAATGTGCTGTCAGGGCACTCTGAGGAAAGCTGTTCAGAGACGTCCAAGGTGCTGCACCAGCACAGGGCTTTGGGGGCGGGGGGACTCCGAGATGTGCATTACTTTTTCCGCTTTGTTGAAATAATTGGAATGGGGATTCAGCATTGCTCCAGTTGTTTTAACAGATGATTATTTGCAGCTCACCTCTGCATGCTGTTTCAGGGAGATTTCTCCAGACTATCAGAGAACATGCATGGGAATATAAATAGAGCTGCAACTGTACTTACTGAGGTATTCATTTTGAGTGCAGGTGTAAGCTGTCTCCACGTAATCTTGCTGCGTTTATTTATTTATTATTTATTTATTATGTTAATTTATATCCCGCCCCTCCTGAAAACAGCTCGGGGCAGCTAACAATATCAAAACATAAAATACAATTATAAAAATATATTAAAACAATCATAAAATCGCACACTAAAACACGGCTAGGGTAAAAATATCATAAGCAAGGGTGGCGGGAGATAAACCCCCCCACCCCCTTCCCAAAGGCCTGGACAAACAGCCAGATCTTGCAGATTTGCTGGAAAGTTAAAAGGCTTTGGGTCAGACAAGTTTCCTCCAGGAGGGAATTCCAAAGGTGCGGCCCGGCCGCCGAGAATGCCCTCTCCATTGTGGCCCCCCGCTTAACATGGGGGACCTCCAAGAAGGCACCCCCGGCAGACCGAAGGAGTCGCTCTGGGGTGCGGAGGGCAAGGCGGTCCCTGAGGTATGAGGGGCCCAGACCGTGAAAGGCCTTATAGATTAACACCAAAACCTTGAACCTGGCTCAGCTCACTATTGGCAGCCAGGGCAGAGTACGGAGCACAGGTGTTATGTGCTCCCGACGGCCCGTCCCCAAAAGGAGGCGGGCCGCTACATTCTGCACTAGCTGCAGCCTCCGAACCAGGAACAAGGGCAGCCCCACGTAGAGCGCATTTGAGATGGGTGTGTGCACTTCACCCTCTGTTATTGAATATTGGATTTAATTTACCGTTCCTTAATGGCATCAGTTTTTCAGTAATTGATTAGTATTCATGGAAGCTCAGCTCCATCTGATACATTGCAGCTGACTGCCTTCCATCTAACATGCTTACTGTCTTTAGCTGTATTCTTCAAAAATGACAGTGCCACCCAAGTAAGATTGACGTTTCTCCCAGACTTTCACTTCTGATTGTAACTGCTAGTTTGTAGTAGTGTGTGGGGGAGGGAGCTCAAGTTAAGCTTCGTAGACATCCTTCCCAAAAGCTTTGATCTTGTGTCCACTCAGCTGATTTCTGAAGAGCAGGACGAAGTGGTCTTCAGTGCAGTCTAGCTTTCCTTTCACACACAAATATACGTTGGATTTGATTTCCACCTAGAGGGGATTTTTTTAATTGTATGAGAGATGAGGAGATCCAAGATTTCAACACAACTTTACATTGTAGACATTTTACTTTTAAGCGGATTTTCTGCTTTTCTTTTCTTTTTTTTTCATATTCTCCTACAGCAGTTAAACTAATGAATGTATGATTTTCTCTCCTTTCTGCTTGTCATGCCCTGCTAACATGGACATCTACAAAGGCTCAGGTTGGTATTGCCATCTGTCTTGATCTTTATTGTTCTCATTTAGTAAAAAGGGTCTTTGATGTTGCTCTTCATGCCTCTTTAGGACTGAATCAAACATTATTACTGTATAGCACAGAATCATCCAGAAAGGCAGGACGTTGCTGCGACTGAACATATTAGTAGAGTTCAGCAAAATGTGCTACTTCAGAAACACACTGCAGCACATTGATTTATTTGTAGCTGCTTAAATTTGCTATGCTTGCCTTACTGTATGACAGGGAGGAAGCAGAAGTTGAAGTATTCTAGAGAGTCTAAAATCAGCAGAAAATGCACAAATGCTCAACCGATCCCCGCTAATGAGTCTGCTCCTTATGTTAGACCCCTGGTATTTGGTGGGACAGTCAAGTTTTATTTGGGCTCTGGCAGTGCAGGTGAGCATCAGGTATCTCATTGTGCATCACTTAAGCCTGATGCCACATCTGCTAGAATATTGTTCTGGTAATAAAGTGTGGTGTCTAATTTTATCGTATCTTTTTTAAAAAAATACACATTGGAGGTGACAATTTGTGATTTAAATAGCATATGTATGGTATAGCACATTATTGTCTTAATTTCCTTAGCCTAATGTAATGGTATTTGCCCCATGTAGTATCCCCATCTACTCTCGAAAACGTAGGTACTTACCCCGCGAGACCTCTATTTAAAGGCACTGAATGCTCTGTGCCCAGCACTTCGTAGGAGGAGCTCGTGATTACAGTAAATCTCTCATGCTATTTTGGTCCATCTTTTCCTTGTTGGAAATCCTATCAGTCATATGATAAATGCGAAAATCATTAGTGTTTTCAGGCCTGCCAATACTTCAGAATAAGCAATTCATATTAGGCCTTTGAGGTCAGCTGATAAGTGCAGGTAAAGTGTGTTGCATTGTCCGGAGGGACTTCTCCTCTTTAACATACCAGACCTTTTGAAGATAAAGAGTAGGTGTGCTGTAAAGGTCATGCCCAGGGGCCAGAAGATATCACTTTACAGCTAGGTACACTGACTGAGGGAAGCAACATGGTTTACTGGCTGGAAGCCCATTTATGTTTGTACTGATAGAGCTTTAGGGTCTCATAACTCCTGCTGCTACTAATTAATTAGAGAGCTGGAATTTACCAAACTGAACAGTCACATCATGAATATCGAGACCATTTAGATCCATATTTTCACATTTAATTACACCAACTTATTCAAATCCCCAGTAAAAAAACAAAAAAAACAAACCCCTCACACACTAGCATAATATTGATTGATGTTTTAATGCATGCACTGGTTTTACAGAAAATAGAAACACTTAGCACTAGTAATATGAATTAATAAACTTCAGTCACTAAAATGCTTGCTGGTTCTAAAAGTACCAGCTCTAATGCCTCTAATAGCTTGCTTCAATTAACTTTGGGGAGAAGACATTTCCCATTCATTACACTTATGAATTTGGACCACACAGCCACCTCTCTTTCTAAATTTCCTGACCCATTAGAAGAAAGCAAGAGGCTTACTAAGAGAATGAGGCTTTAAAGTCATTCAGAAGAACTGGATGGCCTCAGGCAGTAATCTCCCACTACGATCTCTTTCTTGATTTCTTCTCCTGGTTTAGATTCTGTGTCATCTGAAAGCCAGAGAGATGTAGTGGAGTATTAGAACAAGGGTGGGGATATGGCCCATGGTTAGTTTTTATTTGGCCCCTTTCCAGTTCCTGGATCTGACCTCTGGAACCAGTCCCCACCCCCAAGCACTGAAAGACTGAGCTCAGGAGAAGGGAGCAGCGATGAGGGCATGCACGCAAGGCTAGGGGACAGATTCATAGCACAGCTCTATGATCTGGACCCTTCTATTCCTAAGTGTACCCCTTAAGACTCCCCCATCCTTTGCTTCTATGTGACCTTGGGATAGTGGCCCACACAAGGGAGAAGGTTCCCCACCTATGTATTAGAACTGCCTGCTGTTTTATGGACTGCCACATACTTTTTGAAATGTGAAGCATCGTCTGTGGCCTGGACCATGAAAGACAGAGGCTTCTATTTCAGAACTATAAACCCATCGCTCCTGCTGACTCTCTCTGTAGCCTTTGGCAAGTCACTTAACCTCTCAATCTCAGTTTCCCTATCTGTAAAGAGGGAATAATGGGAAAGGGAGGAGGGAGCCTTGCTGGAATCGTAAGCATTCATGCCTGTGATATCACAGGAATCATCTTTAACATGGAAACTTGAAATCTCTCAGAACTGCTACTAATTTAACAGCACGGGTCGTTTCAGAGCAACATCAAGAGATTCCTCCTTTGTAAATATACTGATGTACTTCACATCAGCACTGGGAGACAGAGGCCCTTTTTACACAGGCAGCACCCACTCATGAACACCCAGAAATCTGCATGGGTGAGTCTCGTGCAAACGCTGCAGCGGGTAGGTGTGTGATCCTGTGAACACGCATGTACACCGACCTTCACCCATCGCACACGCACCTAGCAACCGGCAAAAACAGCGATTGCTCCGTGCATGTGCGGTGAGTGAGGGTCCGTGTGTGCTGGCGTGTGCCTGTCTACACCCTCCCCTCAGCCACTGCACATGCACCGGTGCAAACGGATCCATTCCCGTATTGCGGCCCGTGTAGAAAGGGACAGAGACTGGGAGAGGGAGCTGCTCCTATGTTTCTCCTAGAGCAGATTGATACTAAATTTTGATGTTTATGTATTGAATTGTTGCACTTTGTAAGCTGCCCCGAGCTGCCATGGGCAGGAGAGTGCAGAGTAAAAATAGAAATAAATAAATAAATAAATACAGGCATCAGACTGGTCAGGGTCTGGGTTATTCAAAGAATTTTATACACTTGGTCCACAATCTATTTTGAATGGGACTACTCTGGAGTAAGTGGTTTGTGGATCATGACCTTCTTGTAGTACATAAAAAAGGTGTTATAAGACGTTATGGTGGCATGGTTTAACCCGCTTTAGGGTGGTTGAACCCGGGTTCCACCATCACATCAAAAGGTGCCCGCCAAACGTTAACACGGGCTGAATCCCAACTGTGGTGGGGGCTAAGCCCAGGCTGTGACTTGGGAAAATCATCAAGTCACATGCCGGGCTAGTCGCCACCACGGTTGGGATCCATCTGTCAGACCCAGAGTAAACGGAGCTTTCACATCTGAAAGCCCACTTTACTTACCGTGGTCTGAAGTGGGGGGTGGGTCCCATGGCTGCCCATCAGCCGGGGGGGCAGGTTGCTGCACACAGGACGGGGGCGGGGATGGGCGGATGTTTGTGTCCAGGGTGTCTGCCCAGCCGCTGTCACGTTAATTCAGTAGCTGCGCCAATCCCCAACCGGAGTGACGACTCCCACCACCACCTGAGTAAATCCATGGCAGCAAAGGGAGCCATCACTTCTGAAAGCAGAGAGAAAAAAACCAATGATGTATTTATCAGCTTCAAAGTGCTAGATACTCCTGCTGTCACTAATGGCCTGGGATGTTATTTTGTTTTGTTTTGACTATAAAACTTCTGCAGCAAATACTTCAATAACCTTTTCAACATTCAAGCGTTCTCCCACATCCCTTACTTTTCAGGGTGTAATAAAGGATTAAAAACCTTGAATAGTGTCTCTTTTAATGTAGAAAAGTGCCAAGCTCATTTCAATATGATTTTTAGGGTCATATTCATATTTGAACCAATGCCAACACTTAAGAAAAAGCTTACGAAGCCACATAGTTTCACAGATTCTACTATCAGTGACTGTTTGTCCAACAGTCTGTACCCTGACTTATTCCTTGTTATTTTACCATTTATAGTCTCCTGTTGTTCTGCCAGCCAGTTAGAGATTAGATGTAATATCATGTGATTTAGGTGACCACGAGTTACCAATAGCAAATCGTTGAAGAGGTGGTTTTGCGGTACTCCATAGCCCAAACACTAGTTTATTCAAACAATTTCAATTGTACAGATAATTAATATTTGTGGGGAAATTGATAATTTGTGAAATACTCACATACAGAATAGATATAGATTAGGTAGTACTATTTTAGATTTGGCATTTTTAGTTATATCTTGCAAGATTCCACAATACAGTGTATATTAAATTGGAAATACTGCCTCTTCAAATATATACATCTTTCAGCTCTGATTCAAAAATACACTTAAGCACATGCTTAAGATCATCCCTTTTCATGACTGCAGTTAAGCATGTTCTATCTTCAATCAGTAATTTAATGATTATGTCAAAGAAATAGAACTAGAGAAAGCCTGTTTTGAAACTAAGGCTAGAATGCACTTTATGCAGTATTTACCAACCCAGAAAACTACCTTCCTATCCCCATATTGCTAACAAGCAAGTAGCTCCTAGCAAAAATGAAATCCATAGGAAATGTAGACAAAGGCTGTTTATACAGGGCTAGCATCCAAATGAAAATGGCAGGTAAGCTTTGTGTGGGCAGAATTCCGTTGTACCGTCTTAATAGTCCCACTTCTGCAAAGTTCAGCCTGCACCTGCCAAGGTTATAAAACATCACAGCAGCTGTAGTTATTAATTTCCTGTAGCCCCAGCCACATCAGGTTGGCTGTGAGAGCCTCTCTGACCAAAGCTAAGATTTAAAAAAGTCACTTGGGCGCTACATGGACTTGTGCTGTAACAAAAGAAGAGTACCATTATAGAACAATTCATTCTAGCGGCTGTCTGCTCTTGAACTCTGAACACTATGGGGAGAGAGTAAAGTGGATAAAAAACACACAAAGTAAAACCCTCAACTGGAAAGTCTCAATAGGGGTGTTTAATATCTAAGCCCGTACCTAGCCACCCAGGGACTGTAAATTAGAGATCAGTGCACCCTCTAGAAGAACTACATTATTTAGCAAAGGCAAGAGTTTGGGTGTGTTTTTTTTAGTTTTTCTTTGGTGGTCTCTACAGCTTATTCTTCAAGAGCCAGTATTCTTATTTCTGAGCTTCTGGCTATAGAAACACGTTTGGTCAAAATCACCCGGGGAGTGATGGCTTCCATCAGGGATGAATTTGACCACGTTAGATTTTTAAAAATGAGTCGCATAAAGCTGTCCTCAGCATTCCAGCACTACCCAGCTGATACAGTGCTCAGTTTGGTTGTTCCAATATAATGAGCAGATATTGACTTTTGTTGGGGTGAGCATCAAGATTTACTGAATTGAGAGCAGAAATATTGGCCGAAGCAATATTTACCTTCACTGGAGAGTAAATCTTGATGATTACTAAAATATGAAATCTCTTACGATTTTCAGAAGGGTTGCACTCCCACAATCCCAGCTGAAGACAGTGAGACACAGGTGTGGCGAGTGCTTCCGCACAATGGTAGCCCTTCGTAGTCCCATGGATGTGTGTATACACACAGTGGTGCTGCAGATCTGGGTTTGAGTCTACACATAGCCAATTGTACCTATGAATTTGCTGCTACCCATGGTGGGGAGGTGAGTCGGTCTGTTCCATGCTCCTCCCCCATCTGCCTGCAGCAGTGAAATGTAAGTGAGGATTCCCTGCTCTGCCTAACAGCTGACAAGTGGGAAATAGGGAACCCCCTATCCACTACCATTGAGTTCAGGCAGGGATTCTCAACCCCCACACAGACCAGCTACAAGGCAAGAAACCGGTACCTGGCATTGATTCTGTGCTGGAGGGGGTTGTCTTGGTTTTCCAGCAGCATCTTCAACTGGGATGTTCCCAGAAAACTGAATGGGCTCTGTTAATGATAGTAACTTTGGAAAAACCTGCTGTCAGCAGAGCGCTTAATGTTCCCTAGAGCTGAAAAGAATGGATTTTGTATTCACAGAAAATAAAATTCCATTTTGGGCTAGCTATCTGAATAGCCAAAAATATCTACAACCCAAATGAGTATTTGCAGATCTGCTTATTTGGGCATTCCATTTCGTTACTCCACTTATTTCATTATTGTGTTTATTTGGTTCGTTTAGTTGGCTGTTTTGTTATTTATTTTGGTTACTACTATGCATGCACAATAGCACTAATAATGCTGAAAGGACATACCCAAAGTGCAGAAATAACCAAAATAAAATAACTAAAAATATTGAAATATCTGAAATGGGTATCCAAACGCAAACCAATAAGTATGGTTATCCAATTCATCCGTTTCAGTTTGGATAGTGCAAATTTGATGGATTTATTAATTTGTATGAATATTCATTTCAGCTCTATTATGTGTTTGTACACCAAGTCACAGGAGTCCCCACATGTTGCTTATCCAACCCCTTCCTACGACAGTGGGTAATATGTGACAGCATCCGTACAGTTACAAAAGGAGACTTCTTTTCCTCTCAAGCGTAATGAATTAAGTTATTTCAACCAAATCACCTGTGCAAACGTACTCCTCTCCATGTGTGATCTAGTAGAGTAACTTTGTCCCTGGGTAAAAACAGGCGTGACAGTGGCCCACTTTATCCTAGACCTCACCTGTACGTCTGTGGAGGTGCCACCAAATGTTGGCCTGGGACTGGCCCAGGCAGTGTCAGCGGCTAGGCCAGGCTCTGATCTCGGGAAACCCCTGAAGTCACAGCCCAAGCGAAGGCCACCCTGACTGGGTCAAAGAGGGCCACAAGGGGCTATCAAGTCTGTTCCAGGTTGGATCCACCATGGCCAGCCGCCATAGCTACCCATTATTGGCCAGCATAGGTGCCTGTCATGGTGGGTGGGGCCGGTCAACCACACGTTCGTCATGCTCCCTAGTGCCCAGCCATGATCATGTCTGCTCGGCACCCTGGCTCAGTCCAGTCTGTGTCCGCCACAGCTTCCTGAGCCAGGTTGAGCCACCAGTGAGTGGCCATCACATTTGTTTTTACCCCCTGACTTACTGCTCAGGAAGTAAAAAGTAGGGATGTGCGAACAGAACCAAGTTCGGAAATTCGGTTCGGTTCGGAAATCAAGTTTGGTTCAAAAGTTCGGTTCGGGCAACCGAACTATTCAAGTTCGGTCGAATTCCAAACTTCCAAACCGTGTTCGTACATTCAAAACTGGGGGATTTGGCCTTCCAAACTGGTTCAGATTCGACCGAACAGTTCAGTTGAATTCGAATTCGGTTCGGTCGACTGAACCATTCGAGTTCAGTCCGAACTGCGTTTGCACACCCCTAGTAAAAGGCAAATTCTCACCAAATCAGCATGCAATTATTTTTAGATGCTATGTGTCATGACTTCTTTCCATAAGGATTATCCAAGAGGATATACACTCCTAATTATTATTTTTCTGTATTGTCTAATAAAGCACTTTATACTCAACACCTACAATCTATGGCCCATTTCTTATTTCACTCTGATAAACACTGGCAGACCCTGGCAGCTGGGCTCACATATGGCTGCTTTCCCACGAGTCTACATGCACAGCCTTTGGGGCCACGGGCTGTTCGCTATTCAAATTAGCACAGCTTCCATCTCGTGGGAAAAGTGTGGCTCTCCTGCTGGCAATCCTGCACATTGGACAGAATAGGATTTCACTATGCTGTCCGATGCACAAGCTTGCCAGTGGGAGAGAGACACTTCTTCCTTTCCCATGAGATGGGAGCTGTGCTACATTTGAATCGTGCATGCTCCCGTGGCACCAAAGGCTGCTCGTGGAAAGGGAGCTTACGTGAAAAGGCTGCTAGTGGGGAAAGCAGCCATATCTGAGGACAAAATAGAATCTTTTGGTAAACAAAATGCTGCACATTATTGGGAAAGGGCTAGAAGATAAAATGGGAAACATCATAATGCCACTATATAATTCCAGGCTTCATCCACACGTTGGATATTATGTGTAATTATGGTTGTTCCATCTCAAAAAAGAACATAATAGAACTGGAAAGTCATAGAGATGGGCAGCAAAGATGATCCGAGGTATGGAAAAATCTCCGTCCAGGTTCAATAGGTTAGGGCTCTTCAGCCGAGAGAAAAGACTGAGACGGAGTATGAGGAAAGTTTACAAAATGATGAGTGTGTAGAGCAAGTAAACATGACTGTAAAGAGCTATACCTTTCGAAAATAATAAAATTAGAGAACAACCTAAGAAATTAAGTAGCAGCAGATTTAAAGGCAGTAAAAGTACTTTTTCACTCAACATGCAATTGTATGTTCTAACATATGGACCTCATTGCTAGAGGATAGTGTGAAGGTTAGTGTTATAAATGAGTTAAAAAGGATCAGATAAGGGTAATGATAAGGATCATCATAGAGGTCAAATACGAGTTTAATAGAACAGATTAATACTTCAAAAGTGTTTGGGGCATTTCATTATGAATCTGCTATTGCTACAACAATAGGGTTATAGGGAATGTATTCTATTTGGCAGGCATGCTTGCATTACAGAGTAGGATCAGTACCCCATTCTTGTGAGTCTGAGTCTCCCTTGCTTGGCTTCTTTCTTCCAATTCCTGGTGCATTCTTCAACTCAGTCCCACCCTGGAACTTGATCCCTCTCAACATGGTTCCGTTCATCATAGCCAGATTGGAACATATAACTAACTTTTGCATCTTTTTTCCCTGTACTGGTACCACAGAGATGTTTATAGAATTATCTTGCTGCATAGTGGTATGTATGTAATAGTATAGGTGTTATAATATATTTATATACTTTTATACAGTTTTAATGGGTTTTATTTTCATATTTTATATGCATTTTTATATTGTTACCTGCCCTAAGCCTTCGAGGAAGGGCTGGTTAAAAATTGAAATAATTAAAGTAAATAATTTTTAAAATGGAGGAGTTTATAAACCTAGTACCAGCTTTATATGGTGTTTGAAGACCAGTCAATGGCAGGAATTTAGCAAATCAATTGAAACAGAAACAAAAAACAAAATAGTGTGCGTGTGTGTTTTTAAGTTGTATTTTAAAGGAGACAGAGTGGATATAAACATCTGAGAACAGCCTTTCTTATCCACTGAGTAGTGCTGAGAGAATGTAATAAGCAACTTTGGTGAAGGCCATAGGCAGCATAGCATAGAACATCCACGGGGGCTGCATCTCTGGAGAGCCCGGAATCAAGACTTTCAGCCTTTGATCTTCTTAAACAACCTGATGTGAACTGGATACCTAGACTGGAGGCCTCCTGCTGATGCAAAGGACAGAGCAAGCAATGATATAAAAGAATGATGGAAAAAAGAGAGAAACCAGAAAAATATCTATTCCCACACAAGCAGGAAGTACAAATGGTGCCAGAGTACAATTTCACAATTTTTGAAGCCCAAATCAAAGTTACAAATTAGAGTTATGAGCTTGTACACCAACGTCTGAGATCATACCAGCACACTCATTTGGGCTTCCATTGAAATCAATCTTGCACCTGTTAAAAGCTAAATGGAGTGGTCAGCCTCTGTTGTCTCCTGATAGCAATACTCAAACAAGTTTTCTCCGAACAAGACCGTTTAGCTACAGTGTGTTCAGTAATTTTGCCCTGAACTGGTTTATTCCCATCAACATCACTCAAGTTTTTAATGAGGCCTCACACGTGGCCTGCCATCCCAGGTCCCTTTGTCCCCGCACTAGGAATAAGACAGACACAAGTTGATTGGGTAAACTGGCCGCAGCTGTTTTATTAAAAACCAATCACCCTTCATAACCTGTCAAGAAGAACAGAATCCAATTAGAACCAATTAACCAGTTATCCAATCATAAAAGAAGCGGTGGATAGAATTAGACGCCAATTAATCTGATACAAATTTTTCTCCCAATTGTCAATTGAATCCTTTATCCAATTGACCCAATTCTCATTAGAATGCCAATTAACTATTAATTGAAACTTAGGCCGAGCTAGGTAGGGTGAGTAATAACAAGGGGAGTGAGAAAGTTAAAGAACCTGCCTGTTGTAAACCCTCTGTGCTATCCACTCAACCTCTCACTCCCTGCGTTCAGTACCATCAGTCTAACCTCCTGGATTGGAGATACCAGTCCAATCCCCCCTTTTCCACTGGACCACCTTGATCCATTACTGAAAGGACAGACGCAGATGCATACTTCGGGACCGCTTAGATCCTACCCATACGCACCCCACGCCTCTCCTTCCTTCCAGGGATCATCTGGGGCACCACTCCCCTAAAATGATTCCGTACCTCACCTTGGAGGATGAACCAGTTCTCCCCAAAATGCCTCTCTGGGGTGAAACCCACCCCATCCTTTACCATATGGTACTGAACACCGCCGCAGCTGCGACAAAAACAAAGGCCCAGAACCCACAACAGGACATCTCAACAATGGAACAGTACTGTGAAGAAGTTGAAAACCCACCATGGGGACAAAATTCCTTCCTGATCCCACACTGGACTGGCGACCGGATTAAATCCACAGTACTAGTCCTGGAGTGGGCTTCACTCGCGCGCTGCCAGTCAACTGAAGAGCTGCGCAGCGCGCGCTAACCATGTGACCTCCCCCCAACCAGTGAGCGTGCCTGAATTTCACGCTCGGATGCATCCCCGGGCTCTGTAAACGGCGAACCCAGCAGATTGCTGTTTGCACAGCCAGAAAGCTGCAGCTCAACTCCCGCTTGGCGGGAACCCTTCCAGGACCCTGTGCCTTCTTCCCCAAGCAGGGCGGGCACAAAGTCCCCCGTGGCGCACAAGGCGCCTAGCGGGGGGATTTCCATCAGAAAGATGTTGGCACACCCCGAAGGAGACAAGGACACATAGCTTGGGTTGAAAATGGCCGTACTCTTTATTAACATAAACTGGGTGGGTCCACTTAACTTTAACGTTAAACACTATCTAACTTACGTGGGGGAGGACTGGTCTCAATGCACCCCCCAGTACCAGTTTCCCAGAATTTTCTTAAATACTATGCTTCCCTCTCCATCCCATGATGGGTGAGGAAGGACGAGCATGTTCCTCGCTGGGACCGGAGCAAGGAATAGGTTAAACTGGGGCAGGAGACAGCGTAGGCCCCATGCTCTCCCCATTTCCCTCTCCCAGGGATGTGACCCCAGGCCAAGACACACCCTGCTTGTTCCCGAGTCCCACATCCCCATCTCTTAAAGAGACGTCTTCTGTTTTTCACATATCCTAAGCCTCTTATTAGATCTTAAAACTACTGGACCCCCGCCACAAGAGGAATGGCCTGTGAATAGCTGGTGCATTGCTCGCCCCCACCCAGCCTACAAACTCATTGTTAGCCAATCCTTAATTTAGTACCCTTAGATAGAGATCTGTGCCTAACAGGGACAAATGCACCGCGTCGTAGCGAAGGAGCTCAGGTTGCGTGTATCTGATTTCCTCGTGGGTGATGCACCATTCCCCTAACTCTAGCATCCATTTTCCTATCACGCTGTTAATCTTCTTGTGAGCCTTGTCCACCTTTTTTGGGGAGACTGCGTGTTGCCATTTTATCCTTTCCACTAATTCAGTCCATACCAGCATGGTAGAAGAGAAAATCTGCCTAACCTCTGCTAAATCTTGTTTAATTTTAATTATTAATTGAAGGCTTTATCTCTTGGTAAATTGTTTTCCCCTAAATGAAGAACCAGTATGTCAGACAGAGGCTCGGAAGTAGCAGCCTGTAGGGTGGGGAGAAGCTGCTCCCAGCGCATGCCTCAGCGGCTTTTCCAGATCACTTCAGCGCTTGTGCTAAGTCCCAGCTGAGTTCCCCAATAGGTCTTCCTGGCTGCCTTACCTGACCAGTGGATTAGGCTGTGGCCCACGATCTAGACCACCTTGTGGGTGACGGTGTGACCTGGAGCAATAGGAAAATTACAATTAGTGGGGTGCTGGGCAGATTTATGATCGAAACACGTTTGATCTCCACCATCCTACTCTCCTAATGTCTGCATCCCCAAAGCCCATGTTGGCCTCAAAGGTGGCAGCTCCGATCCTGAAGGAATGGGGGCTATAATTCTCTGTGGGTAAATTTAGCCTGCGAAGAGCTTCCTTCCGTACAGCTGCAAACTGGTGTGGCATAAGGGAAATTCCATCTGCATGTAGGAAAAGGAGGCCCGGTAAGAAGGGGGGCGGGCCCGGTCTAAGCTGCAGATAATTGCAGACGGTGGAAACAGGGCATAATTCCATGTCCCCAGCCCTCTGCAGCTTTACTTGTTGTCCTCTCCCACACTGATCAGTTTTGGAGTGCCTGATTCACAGGATCAGCACCTGATCATCCCAACCCACATCACCTATGGCCAAGGCTCAGACACATGAATCCCATCAGGATTCAGACATGAGTGTGCTGACCCAAAAAGCTCCCCAAAAGGCCAGCTTAAATGTGGTGGCAAACAATTGTGCTTCAAACTCATCATAACAAACCTGGGGTCCTCCCCCACCCACCCACCCGCTGACTCCATTCCCAGTGCCAGCTCTCTATCAGGTGCCTGGAAAAAAAACTCCGTCAGGGGGTGGGTGCCCAGCTGATTGCTTATATAGCTTAAGGTGGAAAATTGCACCCCTTTGTCTCAGAAACATGGTGAACAATTAGACCTGTGTCTCAGCTATGGGGAAATGAATTGCCTATCCTGTCTGTGGAAATCCTGGAATTCATGGAGTGCTCTTGCATAAGCTGCCCTAGTTCGGTGAGAGGGGGATCATAGGATGGTCTCGAAGAAGGCTAAGATCCAAGGGTCCACAAGGATGCTGGCATGATCTCTGGCGTCCTGCTGGCTCCTGGCACCAGCAAGAGAAACCACTCAATCTGGAAGAGAGAGCGGGAATTGGCTGTGCTGTTGTTAACACTGGGAATGTACTTGGACATAAAAAGTATGTTATTTCTCAAGCACACCAGCACAAACACTTTTACTAGACTCATAGCTCTCGGGATTTTGAAGACAGAGCGTTGATGACAGGTACAACCGCCATGTTGTCACACGGACTGCCACCATGATCGGGAAGAAGTCCCGACATAAAGCCAGAACAGGAAGGCTCAGCCTGGGGTTGCAACCTGGCAAGCAAAATTCAAGCTCCCGAGAAAAGCCTGATGTTGGTGGACAGTGACCTTTTTGGCAGCCAGACTCATGTTGATGACTCTCTTCAATGCCACCAGTTTGTCCTCAGGGAGCCAGGATTGTGCCCTTCTGGTATCTAGTTCTATCCCCAAGTACATTAAAAACATGGTGGGCCCTTCCATTTTTCTGGAGCCAAGGGGAAGCCCAGTTCCTCAGCAACAACATCAGGTCTGCACTAGGGATGTGCGAACACCAGGGGTTTCAGTGTTCGGCCTTTTCGGGGTTCGGCTGAACCCAAAACTGTTTGGGTTCAGCCTGTTTGGCCCAAACGGGTTCGGGGGGGTGAACCCATTCGGGTGCCCCCCCCGGTTTTTCCTCTCCCCTCCAGCCTGCGTGGGTGGAAGGGGCACCAGGGAGCACCTCCCACCCCCCACACCCTGCCCAGCCTCATAATTTTTTTTAACCCCACACCCCAGGGATCACCCTACCTGGTGGTGCCAGGGCTCCGGCCCTGGGTCCGATGGCGGTGGCGCTTCAGGCTGCTACTAGGCCTTCCGGGTCAAACTGGAAGGCCTAGTAGTGGCCTGAAGTGCTCCGGAGCACCGGACCCGCTGCCTCTGCTGGACCCGGAGCCCGATCTACCTGGTGGTGCCAGGGCTCCGGCCCTGGGTCCGATGGCGGTGGCGCTTCAGGCTGCTACTAGGCCTTCCGGGTCAAACTGGAAGGCCTAGTAGTGGCCTGAAGTGCTCCGGAGCACCGGACCCGCTGCCTCTGCTGGACCCGGAGCCCGATCTACCTGGTGGTGCCACGGCTCTGACTCCTGGTCTGGCAGTGGCGGATCCAGTGGTGGTGGCACTCCGGAACATTTCAGGCCGCTACTAGGCCTTCCAGATCCACCGCCAGACCCAGGACCAGAGCCCCGGCACCACCAGGTAGGGCGATCCCTGGGGTGGGGAGGTTAAAAAACATTTTTTTTCGAGACTGGGCAGGGGTTTGTTTGGGCGGGGTGTGGTTCGGATTCGGGGTGTTTGCGAACGGGCCGAAAAACCCGAGTTCGGGCCGAACCGCGAACTTCCGAACCATGTTCGCACATCCCTAATCTGCACAGTCTCAGGTGCCAGCCTTCTCCATGAAGAGGAAATTGTTTAGCTATTTTATGATGTAGCAGGACCCGGCCCGTTCCCAGAGCACCCATGCCAGCAACGAGCTGAACCTCTTGAAGACCGAGCACTAAATGAAACAACCCATTGGCATCGTCTTGTCAAAGTAATAGGAACATTGAAATTGGAAACCCAACAGCTCAAAATTGTCAGGGTGGACTGGGAATAGGTGGAACGCAAACGTCACATCACATTTTGCTAGCAACACCCTTGGACCGCATGCTTTAATCATTTTGACTGCAGAATCAAATGATGCATATTGGACTGTGCAGAGTTCACAGGGGGAATTGTGTCAACACCCACCCACCCCCCAGAGTAGGAGAGGTGGTTAATGAGACTCCCTAGGCGCCTTTTTTTTAGGACAACACCTAGCGGGGAAATCACTACATTATCTAATGGTGGGACTGGGTATGGCCCAGCTGTTCTCCCTTCCTGATTTTATTCTTGAGTTTTGTGCAAACTGTGTGCTCCAATCCCACCACTGATTTTAAATTCTTGGCTGCATTGTTCCAAGGGACCCCCTTCCACTGGGATTCTAAACCATTCCCTAAACCCCTGGAGAACATATTGGACCGCTTCTCGATCTGGGTGAGCTACGAGCTCAGTCTCCAGTGCCTCAGGCAGAACTGGTGTTGGGGCCCATCCCTGTGCCTCTGGGATCGACCCCCTATGAGCCCCCTCTGTTAAATTGGTTCTGCTTAGTTCTACCACTATATTGCTTACATTTGGCACAAGTGACTGCAGGGTGGGACCCCCACACAGTGTGTAGGAGTGGCAAAACCAGCAGGGGGAGCGGGAGCACCTCCTGCCCTTGATGAATTACCAACATGGCCCCATACCTTGTGCCTTCCTTCCTTCACTGCGAAAGGAGTCATTCCCTCCCGCAACTCTCCCTTTTGCCAAGACACGTCCACTGTCGACTTGGGGGGGCATTCGCTGCATTGATCATTCAATTCAGCCATAAGTCGGGGGCATGTATGTCCCACCTGAACCCTGGTGTGATTGCTGCCCAATGCCGGAAGGCCTCATTGTACCTGATCCAGGCCCTGGGAGGGCCTGAGTTGTACGCCCACCTGTCTATATCAGCATATTTTTTTAAGTCTGCAGCTTGGCCTGGGAAGGCCTGCAGTATCATGCCCTGGTAGATCGAGTATGTAACCATCCTGTTTGACCAATTCTGGTCAGCCTAAGGGCATTTAAACTTCTGTTTCTCCTTTGATTCCCCTTGATCGTTTGGGTCAGGGATGGGGTCACTAAATAGAAGGGAGAATATATAGATATATTTGCCTCTCCAGATCCTTTCACGTGTCACCTACGGGAGGTGTTCCCCAATTGGGGCTGACACACTAGGGTATCCCCCAGTCAGGAGGGAGGGTGTACATGTGTGGCTCCCACCTGCCACCAGTGGAAACCTCTGCTGAGGCAGCTGCCCAGCCCACACCTGCGTAAATGCCACTGGTTATGGCATGCTCTCTCTCACTAGGATGTTGCTTGGCAGGGTCCCTGTTGCTGGGCAGGGACCCTACTGCTGGGGTGTGACTTGTCCCAGCCCTGTCTCTTATACACATCTAGATGTGTGATAAGGATCATCATAGAGGTCAAATACGAGTTTAATAGAACAGATTAATACTTCAAAAGTGTTTGGGGCATTTCATTATGAATCTGCTATTGCTACAACAATAGGGTTATAGGGAATGTATTCTATTTGGCAGGCATGCTTGCATTACAGAGTAGGATCAGTACCCCATTCTTGTGAGTCTGAGTCTCCCTTGCTTGGCTTCTTTCTTCCAATTCCTGGTGCATTCTTCAACTCAGTCCCACCCTGGAACTTGATCCCTCTCAACATGGTTCCGTTCATCATAGCCAGATTGGAACATATAACTAACTTTTGCATCTTTTTTCCCTGTACTGGTACCACAGAGATGTTTATAGAATTATCTTGCTGCATAGTGGTATGTATGTAATAGTATAGGTGTTATAATATATTTATATACTTTTATACAGTTTTAATGGGTTTTATTTTCATATTTTATATGCATTTTTATATTGTTACCTGCCCTAAGCCTTCGAGGAAGGGCTGGTTAAAAATTGAAATAATTAAAGTAAATAATTTTTAAAATGGAGGAGTTTATAAACCTAGTACCAGCTTTATATGGTGTTTGAAGACCAGTCAATGGCAGGAATTTAGCAAATCAATTGAAACAGAAACAAAAAACAAAATAGTGTGCGTGTGTGTTTTTAAGTTGTATTTTAAAGGAGACAGAGTGGATATAAACATCTGAGAACAGCCTTTCTTATCCACTGAGTAGTGCTGAGAGAATGTAATAAGCAACTTTGGTGAAGGCCATAGGCAGCATAGCATAGAACATCCACGGGGGCTGCATCTCTGGAGAGCCCGGAATCAAGACTTTCAGCCTTTGATCTTCTTAAACAACCTGATGTGAACTGGATACCTAGACTGGAGGCCTCCTGCTGATGCAAAGGACAGAGCAAGCAATGATATAAAAGAATGATGGAAAAAAGAGAGAAACCAGAAAAATATCTATTCCCACACAAGCAGGAAGTACAAATGGTGCCAGAGTACAATTTCACAATTTTTGAAGCCCAAATCAAAGTTACAAATTAGAGTTATGAGCTTGTACACCAACGTCTGAGATCATACCAGCACACTCATTTGGGCTTCCATTGAAATCAATCTTGCACCTGTTAAAAGCTAAATGGAGTGGTCAGCCTCTGTTGTCTCCTGATAGCAATACTCAAACAAGTTTTCTCCGAACAAGACCGTTTAGCTACAGTGTGTTCAGTAATTTTGCCCTGAACTGGTTTATTCCCATCAACATCACTCAAGTTTTTAATGAGGCCTCACACGTGGCCTGCCATCCCAGGTCCCTTTGTCCCCGCACTAGGAATAAGACAGACACAAGTTGATTGGGTAAACTGGCCGCAGCTGTTTTATTAAAAACCAATCACCCTTCATAACCTGTCAAGAAGAACAGAATCCAATTAGAACCAATTAACCAGTTATCCAATCATAAAAGAAGCGGTGGATAGAATTAGACGCCAATTAATCTGATACAAATTTTTCTCCCAATTGTCAATTGAATCCTTTATCCAATTGACCCAATTCTCATTAGAATGCCAATTAACTATTAATTGAAACTTAGGCCGAGCTAGGTAGGGTGAGTAATAACAAGGGGAGTGAGAAAGTTAAAGAACCTGCCTGTTGTAAACCCTCTGTGCTATCCACTCAACCTCTCACTCCCTGCGTTCAGTACCATCAGTCTAACCTCCTGGATTGGAGATACNGAAGAGAGGTTAATTCTACAGATGATTCTGTTTTTGGTTGTCCATCATGTTGCCATTATCATTTCTGCATTTAACAAAGAAACAGAAATAGGCCCACAAGAGAAAAGAGAGAGAACAATAAAAAGAGAGTGAAATCACCTCTGGTCACTTTAATCAAACATAGGCCCAGATTGCAAAGTAACTACACATTCCTGTACTTAAGGCAAGGATGACCCAACTCATGACTCCAGAAGTCCCTGCCTTCTGTCTTTAGGGTAGTGGTCCCTGCCTTCTGTCTTTAGGGTAGGGTAGTCTTTAGGGTAGTGGAATCATGAACGGTGGTAGACACAACCCAAGCCAGTGATGTGAGGTGCTGCTTTGCCAGTGCAAATCTGGGCCCGCAGTCTCCTTCGCATGGCTTGCACCTGAGGCAGCTTTTCCACCCTAATTATGACTCTGCCAGCAACAAACAGATGCTCTGGTTGTTCAGGTCACCTTGACAGGTGCAGTTGGAGAGCTTGGCAGCCACAACTTTTGCTTGTTTCTCTGATCATGGTCCTTATTGGTTTGGTGTTGGTTGTCAATTCCAGTCACCAGTCCCGCTGAAGCTCAGTAGGATTGGCTGTTTGTCTCAGCTGGCCACGTTGACACAAGTGCTGGTCTCAAGATCTGGTCAGAAAAGCCACAAAAGAGATAAACGGTGATAGAGGAGATGGAAAGAAACATGTGATGGACGGGGAAGATGAGCAGTATTTTCACAAGTTGTCTGACAAAGTGATGGCTTGCTTTTTCCCACTCAATATCTTGAGTGGTAATATAGGTCCTGAATTTCTTGGGTCTTCCTGAGAGAGTCCAGTCATGCTTAAGGCCTGCTGGGTTGTGGGTGGCCTAAAATGGTCATACATAGCTGGCAGGATCAGGACCCCAATGTGAGTCTGGCAGGATCAAGTCAAGACAGGGTCAGGAGCTGGTGTAGAAGTTCAACCTGGGGAACCAGTCATGAGAGCATGGACAAAGAGGATCATCTATTTATTTATTTTATTTTATTTAAATTCCTCCCCACACCTCTGTACCAAATCCCACCCAACCCTATTCCTGCCTGCCAAGTGCCTTGCCAAACAAAAAAGTATGACATCTCTTCCGGAAGATGAGCAGATTCGGGCTTAGGCAGAACTCCGCGGGGAGGGAGTCCCGTAATTGTGGGGCATCAACCGGGAACGCCTCTCTGCGTGCCCTTGATGTAGCAACTTCATAGATAGTTGACACTCGCATGGCCAGCCTCCAAGGCCGTGCCAGGACATAGCAGAAAAGTCATTCTTTCGGATAACTGGGGCCCATCATGACACAGATGTGGTCAAGATCTAGTGCCAAAGTTTCATGCCACTGTGTCAGTTCTGAGGAGGACCCAAAGGCTGAGGCAAAACAGGGTCAAGTGAGAGCAATGTTGAGGTAAGCACAAGGGCTGGAGCTGCAATGCATGCTCAGGTCCTGCTGAGCATTGAGCTGCTCTATGGTGTTTGATATAGCCGCCAATCAGGAGGACTGCTTCCCTAGTCCCCCAACTAAGCTGGGTTAGGCAGGGTGATCAAAGCCAGCTGGGGAGGTTGAATGCATGGCTTGGTTGCTGCAGCTGTGATAATAGAGGCCCTGGGAGGAAAGGGAGCAGGGAGGGATCCTGTTGTCTTGATCCCTCCTTCTTCTTCCTGTTCTACATATTTATTCCTTTGAACAACTGGCATAGTATTATGTTGTTTTATTGTGTGTTTGATCTTGTAAAGCGCTCGGAGTGCTATTTTATTATTCCAAAAAGTTTATAATCTAAATCATTTTCAAACTGCAAAGGACAAAATAGTCACGCTACTGCATTATATTTTCCACCAATTAATGTTTCAGATACCCAAAATGGTATCTGTTTTTATTTCTGATTTTAAGTCACTTTGCTTCCAAAAAGTTGTTTTCATACAGTCTTCAAGTATTACCAGAAACTTCCTTTTGTTGCCAAAAATCCAGTCTCCATGTTGTCTCTCTGCTTGTTACACTAACATTCATTGTCGCAGATCGTAGTTCCCTCTTATCCACTTCTAACCCAGACACACAGCAGAAGGAATGAAGTTGCTGAGCCTGATAATTACAACAGCTCCCTCCTAAATTGGAACACGAGTGAAAGAGAGACGTCATCATGGACAAAATGCAATGGACTTAGTGACTCCAAGGGGGAGAGACAATTGAATGTGGGGAAAGCAAAGACTAGGCTGTGGTATTTTTGAGTTAATAAAACAAAACTACAGGGCAGCGGTGAGCAGAGGTCTGATAGTAACCGTAGAGCAGGGACCCAGCATTTTCCCCTTTGCTGCCAATGGGGAAAACACAATCAACACAGGTCCCTCCCCTAAAGTAAGGAGGGCTTTGTTTCAGGAGACATATATGCTGAGTTGAGGGAAAGCCAGTGTGGTGTAGCGGACAAGGTGCTGGACACGGACCTGCGAGACCAGCGTTAGACTCTCACCCTAACCAATGAACTCACTGGGTGGCCTTGGGCAAGTTACGACCTCTCAACCTCAGTTCCTCATCTGTAAAATGGGGAAATGTGTGTGTTTGTCTTTCCCTGTGTGTTCCCCTCCTCCTTGTCCATCTTAGGTTATTAGCCGACTGGGCAGGGACCTGTCTCTGAAAATTGGTGGCTGTACAGCGCTGCGCACGCCTAGTAGCGCTATAGACATTATTAGCAGTAGTAGTAGATTTTGCCCTCCATGGCAGATGTGTAGGTGTAGTTCAGCTCTTCAGTTTCATATCTCTTGTCAGGGTAGAACCTTATTCTGTTCTCTGATTTCATGGTGGCAAATGGAAATGACACCTAGAAGTGAGGAAGGGATGGGTTTGTGTTTAGTGTCTTTGGGCAGTTTAAAATCTCCTTTGCTATGCTGCAAATGCAGTGAATGTTTAGGAAATATCTGTAATATCCAGTGTTTTCATTGTGTTTGTAATTACTGGAGCTCTCCAACTGTCCGATCCATTATACTGGGGAGCACATCCTCCGCAAAGCTAGGAGTGTGGGGGACAGCAATAGCTCCACTCACACCACTTTTAAACGGAGGAAGGCACAGGGCTTCATTCTCCCTCGCACCAGAGTATTGGTGAATGTGGGAGCGCTGGCCACAGCTGCACCTTCCCCCCTGGGAAAAAAGCCCTCATCCGATGCCATCACCACTGGGAGGAGAGTCCTGCCCACACGCCCCCTGCTGGGACTGGGTGGGTAAGGGGAGCTTGTTCCCCACTACCTTTCAGTGGCCTTTCCACCATTCATCCCCACTGTGCCCCCTAAACTTTAGGGGAACTCTGTGGGTGTTTTTGCCGTCTGTTTAAAGGTAGCTTGCCAGGTGTGCAGGTGGAGCAGAGGCAGGACAGGCTGCTGGTGCTCTCTGGGGCAGCTCTGCCGGCGGCACTCTGGAACATCTAGGTGCACCGCCAGAAGAGTGGGCAGCCCAGTCTTGGGGCACCGGGGTTGTGGTCTGTCTGCTGGGCAGGAGGCAGCTGCAGCCCCACTCTTGGCCAGGGGTTGCCCCGAGCAACACCATAGAGCTGCAGGCGGCAATGCAGAGTGTCAGGCAATCCACTGGCAACTCCATGGAGTGGGGCGCTGTGTGGAGAGAGTGCAGGCCGTGGCAGCTGCCGGGTCCGTATAAACCTGGTGCAATGGGGCTGGGTAGAGGGGTGGCCAGCCCAGGTCCTGGTATCTAGACTGTAACTGAATTAGTATTTTAAAGTCAAATCCAGCCGTCTTGATTAAGGCAGTATTCCCAGTGACTTCAATGGAAGCTCATGCTCTGTAGGGACTGCAGGATTTGGCCCAGTTATAAAAGTATTGCTACATTAATTTCCACAGAGCTTATGCCAGCATGTTTGCAGCGCTGTGCCTGTTAATACGCTTCTGCTGAACTTTTTATCAATCGGAGTTTGAATTAAGAGCAGATGAAACAATGGAGCCTCAGATGTAAACTTCTGGGTAGTTGTGTAGCAACAAGTATTACTGCAATACGGCATCCTTTTATTTGATACCCTTAGTCCATATTCTTTCTCCAGGGTATCCTGCAGATACTGCGTGTTGTTAATGTCACACAAACTAGATTTTACAGCCACAACTGAGTATTTGCTGGACCACAGTAGCCACCTAGTGTCAGTTCCATTTCCACTTAGCAACTAGGAAGATAAGGAATGTGGAGATAATACATTGTGTTTGAATACAGACCTGTGGAGTGAGGTTCTGAAATTCTATCAGAATGCTTTTATTGTAGAATTACACAATTATAGGAAAGTGGTAAAGAATCACAATTACTATCCTCTAACACTGCATAGGGAATCTTATGAGAATAAAGAGTAAATATAATGTCTCCTTGTCGATGACTAAATTCACACGAGATGTTTAGTGCATGATTCGTCCGACTTTATTACTGTGTGTGCAGGGTGCACCAGGTGCAATGTGATGGGATTAATCTGCCTATTAATTATTTATTATTATTATTATTAGTAGTATTATTATTATTATTAGCATTTATATAGCACCAGCAATGTACCTGGCACTTTACAAAGAATAAGATAGGCACAGTCCCTGCCCGAGACCTTACAATCTAAAGACAGGGGGAGGGGAGACAGGGAAGGGGGAACAGAGGAAGATATAAGGGATGCAACATTCATGAGGATGCAAGAGCTCAGGTACACGTTTTTGGCTTGCCTACCAGTTCACCTTAAATTGCTTCAGGAGGGGACTGAAGTGATTCTTACACCACCACCCCTCCCAGGGACAAATCCTTCACTGACTGCCTGGCCAGGTAAATGCATTGCTGACAAGAAAAACAAAACACGCAGCTTAATGGGATACCTATTAGTGGCCACAGAAGAGTATGCAGTAAGATTTGAAGCATGGGAGGGAATTTTTGAGGTTGGGGAAGGAATGTGGGAACAATTAGAATACCTGCATACAAACTCCCACAACAAAGCATGCAGACAAGTGAAGAGTCCTGCGTGACTGCAACTTCAATCTCAACAAAGCTTCTGCAGTGCCCTCCAAAAAAGCTGCGGGGATGCATTATCTCAATGGAAGAACAGCAAAGAGCTCATATAAGAAGCTTTACACTGCCCATCCTTTCTGGGGCACCTTTTTGGTGGAGGGAGGCTATCCCTCTCCTCTTGTGTTTTATAGAGGTGGTCTTTCAGTTGTAAATTCGTATTCGGTTTGTTTTTGTTTCATTTTCCTAAGTTTCTGGATTTAAATGAGGATTCATATTACGGAACCATCGATTAAAAAATAAAAAGTAGTAAAAGTAATTTTAAAAATTATTGTGCATGCGCAGTATGTCCACCGGACTTTTCTGCGCATTCGAGCCCTTTTCCAAAATGGCAGCGGCAGTGTTGTCACCATTTTGGGAAAGAGCTGCTAGTTTGTGCATGTGCAAAATAGCCACTTGTGTATGTGCAGACTGGCTGCCCTTTTCCAAAATGGTGGTGACGCTGCTGCCACCATTTTAAAAAGGATGTGCATGTGTAGACCAGTCTGGTGGCCATTTTGCATATGCGCAGTAATTTTTTCAAATATTTTATTCTTCTGTAGATTAAAACTGAACCAAAACAGACTTGTTGTCGCACTGTTTCAGTTCAGTATGGATTAATACGTCACAGCCCGTTCTACGCAATTATGGATTAATCCGAATCTGAAATTTCCACCCCTAGTCTTTCATACCATGTGCTTTTCGAGCTTCCAGACTCCTGCATCCCTGGCCCCTTACATACTTTTTTTTTTTTTTTTACATTAGCCTTTGCTACTAGTTGCACCTGCTCAGACAAATATGAAATGACATCCCTGCTTCTCTTCTAGCAGCCTTTGCACTGGGGCTGAAACGAGCCCAGGAACCCCCATGACGAAGTTCTTGCAAGACTCGAGAAGCGGGCAAGACCTTGCACGACCTCGCAAATCTCACGGGGGGGCGGGGAGGCTCGGCAGGGTGCCAGAGGTGAGCAAGGGGCAAAGACTTACCCCCTGGCCATTCCTGGTGCCTGCCCAGACCCCCTGAACTTTTGTTAACCTCAATTTATGCTGATCAGACCTTAAGCACATGCACAGAGGGGATAATATAGCTCTTTGTCTGTGGTATTTCTTAATATTCAATAATATGGGAGGTAAATGAAATTTTAAACCTGACCAGTTTACAAAAACTATTTGTTGTTGTTTTCTTGGTAGGTAGGAAAGTTTATTTATTTTTATTTTTATTTTCCAAATTTATACCCCGCCCCCTCCTGCAACGCAGCTCAGGGTGGCTTCCAACAGTCAAACAATAAAAACACTAAAATTAATTTTAAAATATTAAATATAAAATATATCATATAAAACAGGGCTAGAAAAATAATAAATAAATGGGTGGGGGACTAAAATCATCCCTCCCCACCCTCCCTCCCAAAGGCCTGGGCAAACAGCCAGGTCTTACAGTTCCGCCAAAATGTTAAAAGGCTTGGGGCCAGGCGAGCTTCCTCCGGAAGGGAGTTCCACAGCCGCGGNTGCACAGAGGGGATAATATAGCTCTTTGTCTGTGGTATTTCTTAATATTCAATAATATGGGAGGTAAATGAAATTTTAAACCTGACCAGTTTACAAAAACTATTTGTTGTTGTTTTCTTGGTAGGTAGGAAAGTTCACTCTGGAGATAATGTTCAAAGTCACAGATGTTCTCCCTCCTGTCCTCATCACAACAAATGTGCAGAGTAGGGCTCTTCTGGGCATGATCAGCCCTTTGCAAAGATGGCGCCGGCAGCATCAGTACGCTGCAGGCACCATTTTTTAAAAGGGCAACCTGTTCTGAAAAGGGCAGCATGCTGATGTTGCCGGCGCCATCTTTGTAAAGGGCTGAGCATGCTTAGTTTTTTTTATTGTTATTTTAAATCCTACAACCCTGGGAAGAGACCATGCTCCACAGGACCCCCTCAGAAGGGTAAGTACCTCACACTCGAGCCCCCACTAGGCCCCTTGTTAGGCCCCCAACCCCCCTCCCAAGCCGTGGGGCCTTGCCCTGTAAGTCATTGCCTCATGCTCACCTCTACCCACCCCCACCTCCCTTAGCTGTTCCCCCTCCCTGGCTCCTGAACCACACCCAGTCTTTCGAATCTCGCCAGTTCTTCGTGAGAACGAAGGGGGGGAGGGTTCTCGTATCATCTCATTTAGGGAATGAGATGGGGAAAAACCCATTCTTGCCAAGAAATGGTGAGACTCAAGCTGTGAGTTTCAGCCCTACTTTCACATTTGTTGTGGTGAGGGCAGGAGAGAGAACAACTGTGACTTTGAGCATTATCTCCAAAGTGAACTTTCCTACCTACCAAGAAAACAACAAATGATTTTTATTGCTTCTGTAGACCTCTCATGTTTGAAAATGTCATTTACCTCCCATATTATTGAATATTAAGAAATACCACAGACAAAGAGCTATATTCTCTGCTCCGTGCATGTGCCTATAGGTCTGATCAGCATAAATGGAAGTTAACAAAAGTTCAAAAAACTGTGATTTGTGTATTTCTCTTGGACCAGTCCTAATAGGACTAGAAACACTGTTTCAATATTTACCCTAGATCTTTTCACACAAATCCAGTGGTTTCTAAGCACAACACATGACAGTTGCTTCAGTGTAGGAAGCCAAATTCAGTAGTTGACGTGCACTCGTGTGAGCTGGCATCAGTGTCGGCCTTCCCACAGGGTGACCTGGGGCAACTGCCTATGGCCTCACTATTATCTCTACTCCTGGGGCCCCCGGAGTGGCCCCTGTTTTCACCAGGGCACCATGTGGGGACCATAGTCCCTCACAGCATGGCTCCAAACATGAGAAGGGTAGGTGCCACTGAGGAGGACAGTGCCATGGGGAAGAGGTGGGCCCACACCCAGTGCTCTGCATTTTATCTTCACCCTGGGCCCCACAAATTCTAAAGCCAGCTCTGTTTGGCACTAGTCTTTGTGCTGAACATACAATTGTCTGCTGTCACCTCAGAGGCTCTTAGAGAAAAGTGGTGGCAGCGGTAACACCAGCTGCCCTCCCTCATGGTAAGTTAGCCCTGACATGCAGGTTTTCACATGGAGACGTAACATTCAGTGCCCATTACCAGAAATGGTCCCTTATGCATCACAAAAGGATCTTGGCATAGGACTAAGAATTAAAATTGTGCAGAAAAAGCACCTGACAGCAGTGGCAGCTAATGGACTTCTAGGCTGGTGGGGCTGTGGGTGTGGCCAGTGAGGGCATGGCCTTAATAAGTTGCATTACTATGGAATATACAATTATTTTTTAAAAACCACACTGAATACAGATTTTAGGCTTAAGGCAAGGATTTACCTGGTTTACCAAGTAAACAAGGATTTATACTGAGTAAAAATGGATGCGATAGTGACCCACTGTGAACCGGGACCTACCAGCAGGTCTGTTTACGTGCCACCAGATGTTAGCCCAGGACTTCCCCAGGGCGGGTAGGTGGCCAGCCTGGACTGTGTCCTCAGAAAATCTCAGGACACAGACCAACGTGGGCTAGCATGTCTGTTTGGTCCCACCATCCCCACCTTGGAGCAGGGGCTTCCATAGCTGAGCACCATGGCTGTCGGTCATTGCAGGAGGCCGAACACAGGTGGAGCCGGTTGCACATTTGTTTAGCTTCCTGCCCTACCTGGGGCATGTGAACAGTGGAACAGCTCTCCAGCCATGGGCACGTTTCTTCAGAGCCCCGATCCAGGCCATGTCGGCTGCGGTTTTCCACCCCGGGCCAGCAAGCCGCTGTGCCGCCCACATATCTGTCTTTACCCACTGTATATACAAAATTTAACAAAGGTTTACAGCTTGTATGAAAAATTCTCCTGGTGCTCGTTATGCACTCTCATTAGCAGAGAGAGATCCTCTGGGGATAACTTGCACTTTCAGCATTTGGATTTGGTATGCATCTAATCTAGGGACTCTCCTGCAGTTTGATCTGAGCAACAAATGTGTCTTTTTGGACTGAAATCATCTCACTCCAAGACAAGCATCTAAGCAGAATTTTTTTTGTCTTTCCCTCAATCAGCTCATATATGCAGGTAATGCAATTGCCTCAGAACCTAAGATGAGAAGGATGAGGTGAATGAGCATTATTTAAAGTAGGCATCTTCCCTTTAAAACTTGCTTCTATAGTACCGGTGTTTCAAATACAACTTTAAAAGGCCATAAACAGCACCAGTTAAAGGTGATCCATGTCCCCAGGTATCCTTTAAATATGATATAAAGATGCACTTACACAATTTAGATTTTAGTATCCCTTGTCTATCATCACACTGAAACTGAAGTTAGCTGCACAATGCCATAAACATCTTTGATCGAACTTATGTATAAATCTTGTCACACAGTACTTCTAACCAAAAGGTTTCCTTTTAAACTAGTATCACTTATGAGCCACATTGAAGAATGAAATGGCTCTTGTGGCATTACAATTATCAGTAGAGAAAGGGAGGAATGCTCCCCACCTGCCTACAGTGCATGAACAGCTTCCTTCTGAAAAGTAAAGGAAATAGAAAATAAAAGTAAATTCTAGTTGGTTAACTCCGCAGCATAAAACACAAAGGTTAAACCATGCTGCTCTGTAGTGTTTACTGAAACAAACTCAGCAACTGGGATGATTTAACAGCGTTACAAACCCCAAAATAAGAGAGCCTGGTGTTTTTCTAGCTTCTTAAAATGCTAGAATCCAACATTTTTATTGCTTCTCATTAGCAATGGTGCAGGAGGTTTACCTTTCAATAATTGCAGACTGTCTGGTTTAAGTAAAGAACATTCTTTCTTACTACAGTATTCAGACCCAATGTAATTAGCACCAAGGAAGATCAGATTCTGGAAAAAGTACTGGCCGGTGAGTTGGCAAGCAGACTTGGCTTCCCAGACTAACATTGCCTTCCACGTTGCTAGCCCTCAATAGTTCCCACTCTCTAGACTGTTAATGAGCTGCTGGTGGGCCCATGAGCCCATTAAGCTGGAGGAAAACAGAGCCCCAGCCATCTTTTTTGGCCCCAGTATTTAATAGGAAGGATTTTTTTTATAAATCAGGTAGAACTTGAATAATTTCATATCAGGGGATGAAGTGCAAGTGGAACTACAGAAGAAACTTGTGTGGACATGTCCTGTTTGAACAACCTTTTAAATACACTATGATGCTGCCACTAAGTGTGAAAGCCCCCCAAGAGTGTAATCTGCAGCAATTGCCTCTTATTTATTATTTATATAAATGCAAGCAACACACCTTGCACTGTACAAGCATAATTAGAGACAGGTCCCTTCACAGAGAGACTTAAAATCTAGGAATGACATAGGGAAAACATAAGAAAGACATAGTAAGCCACTCTTATTGGAGGTTTACCTTTCAGTAACTGCAGACTGTCTGGTGATGATCTAAACAAAGAAAATTCTTAGCACAATATTCAGGCCCAATGTAATTAGCACCTGCAAAAGATCAGTTTCTGAGAAAGATACTGACCAGTGAGTCAAGCAGGTTTGGTTTCCAGAGCACTAAAGCTTTTAATGCAGCCCCAGTTTAATAGCCCTCAATAGCCTCCATACCCTGCGCTGTTAATAAGCTAACAATGGCCCATTAAGCTTGAGGAAACATAGCCCATAGTTGTCTCTCACTAATGGCTTTTGAGGGCTATTAGTCCAGTGCTACATCAAAGGCAGCTTTGGGCTTGGCACTCTGTCTGAGCCCAATTGTTTGGATTGTGGCCACTAAAAGTACCTAACAAGGTAAGAAACCTACTCCACCTAACTAAATAATGGAAACAACACCCAAGCAGGCATTTTTGTATGTCTTCTTCCACAGCTGCTACCAGTGTCCCTGCAAGTCAGGTGAAGGAAGGAACAGGGAAAGGATTTCTAGCCCACTATGCATCCCCCCTCCTTCATACCTGGTAGCTGTGAACTCCACGCTGCAGCTGTTAGTGGCTCTGTTTCAGACAGACTACCTCTGCTAATGGATGCTGGGGAGAAAGCACTCTAGCAGAGCAGAGAAAGCCCCATCTCCAGGCAGCCCTGTTCTTTGCAGCTACTGATTGGGGGGCAGTGTGAACCAGTGCTCCTAGAGTGCTCTAATTGACTAGACTCCTTCATAGGGGTCTAGCCAGAGTCTCCCCAGCTCTTCCTCTTACCCCTTCCCCTATGAGTCATTGAACATACTCTGGATGGGCACAGCAACCAGCCACTCCATGAAGCTTCCCCCATCCCAGTTCAATCAATTAACAACACTAGAGCTGTCAGTGTTCCTGCCCCTATGGTTTTCTCTGTGGTAGGCAAATTATCGCATAGCAGCCCTCATTAGCAAACCACCCCTGCCCCACAGACCTGGAAGGGTCTCCAATTCCTGCATGTGGTACAACCTGTTATCCTTGATCCACAGGCTCAATATGCTGGGAATTGTTGCTTTTCTTTCCATGTTATTAATTTACATTATTTTTTAAAATAGCTTTACTTCTTATCTGTCTACTCTTATCATTGTTGTCTGAGCTGACTTCTTTGTTGTGGTTATCACTCTTCATTCTAACAGAACAGTTGACTTCTGGCCTTTTCATTCCCCTTCATTTCTGCTTTCATGGTATGAAATATGATTCTTTTGCCAGTTAAAGCCTTGCTCTCCTCTCCCCAGCCCCCATTTCCCTATCTCCTTTTTATTTTGTTCTCACATACTTTACACTTCTCAGTTTATCTTATTCCCCCTTCAGCTACACCTGTGCACTGTATACACAGAACCTGAGTCACTCAGTAAAAATTAGTTTCTTCTGTTATTTCTGTTTCTACAATGTTCTTTAATCTCTTTTGCACCTGATTTGCAGCTAACATGCTGACAAGGCACCAATCTTGTTTTCAGATTATTTCATTATAGGCTGCTTTATCTCTCATTTTCTCCACATTTCTATTTGTTTTCTCCAACAAATATTGCAAATAAGACTTCTTTATTGTTAATGCCAGAACATGCATAGTTGTCAGCTACCATTTTTAATGAAACATTGAAGTATGAAATCAGTGTGGCTAAAGTTCCTTATTTTGTGACAAGTTTCAAATGACAGTCATTGTAGTGATGAGAACTGAAATATTCTCCAGGAGCTAGACCAAAAATAGACCATTTCGGTGTGTTGGAAAGCATTATCTATTTATGCAGTATTTTTTTTCTTTTTAAGTACGGTGCATTATGTTTCATATTGAGCAATGGAAAGAATTGCGTCTTAAATTCAGTTTTAAGTAGGTAGGCAAACTCAATTTACTGTCCAACTTCAATAAACTGCTACTGAAATAAATGCATAGAAACTACCCTTTAAAGTATCCTTGACAACACTGTTAATACATTCATTAGCTTAAATATAAAATTACACTTTTAAATTATGTTTCTCAGTGCCATGCTGCTAATAGGCTGAATATTTGGCATGTGTTTTAAACACTTTTGAGGTTTCCATTGCATTCTTTACGCCGCATAGAAAACAGAATTCATGTGAATTCTGAATAGGGTTTGCCTGGGAGACATAGGAAAGATTAGTGATGCTCAGAGAAAGACTTATTTACAATTTTTGAGTGAAAAAATAAATAAATTTGCAGCATACATAAAGTTCCATTTCTTTGCAGCTAGTGAGTTATAAGGACACATTTTAAAAAGGAAATGCTTTTTGAATTCTAGCTGGTGTCTTGAAAAAACATCAAGGGGTACGACATGTATAATTATGGGAAGGGACATATGATAGGTGTCATCTGGGTAAATGAAATTGTAATGGAGTTCTCACTGCAGCTTTACAGAATAGCTGTCAGTTCTCCTGTTTTCTAAGCGGCCGCCTATTACAGGTTATTAACGTATTTATGCACTTTGTGAGAGGTCAATAATGAATTGATTAATTAGAACATGCTGTAGCATTCGCAGCCGGAGAAAAGTAATCCGCGGTGCTTTTCCGTTGGTTACTTTGTAATGTTATTTCTGTGAAAGTATTTTTTGCCAAGATATGAGCTGGGAAGTTAAAATGAATTATTTTGATTCTTTACCCTGGCAGGTGTATGAGGCAGTCCCATGTTACGCTGAATGTAATCAGTATTCCTGGGTAGTAGAACCATGGTCTCCATGCAAAATCAACAATGAACAAAACTCTCTCCACTGTGGAGAAGGAAAGCAAAGCAGAAAAATCAGGTGTGTGGAAACAAAAGCACATTTTTTTTAAAAAAAAAGAAAAATCAAGGAGTTAGACATCCCCTCCCACCCCACCAAAGACAATCTAATGCATGGAAAAGTAGACAGTACCGCAAGTGCAAGGGTTTGAGTCGACATGTAAAGATATAGAGCACATTCCCACATACAGCAAACCAGCGCTTTTTTCTTTTCCCCGCATATTTCCTTGAAGTGTGAAAGACTGTATGCGCTTTTTTAACCGTCCTTGCAGTTGTTTTTTAAGCGCATTGATGAGCGGCCAAAACCTACCTTTACAAGTGCGGGTTTGAAATGCCCCACATAAATCCTCCTGCCAGAATGTCAGTGTCGCATGTCAGTTACACAGCGCCTCGCTTCCCGGCTCTCGGCTCCACTCCACTCCCCTCTTTGGGACCCGAGAGCCAGGAAAGGGAGGCACCGTGTAACTGACATGTTATTGACTAGCCTAGACAGTTACATGTCAGTTACACAGCGCCTCACTTCCCGGCTCTCTGGTCGGCTCCTCTCCCCTTTCCGGGAGTCGAGAACCTGGGAACCGAGGTGCTGTGACAGCCGCTCCTCCTCCTCTCCACCCCCACCCCTCACCTGAGGGGCTTGTCGGAACGTGAAAGGCACATTTTTAAAAATTGTTTGAATGCGCAAATTAAATGCTGGTGTGAATAAATGCAAGCACATTTTTAAAATTGCCTGCATTTAGAAATACCAGCATTTTTCTGTACGTGGGAATGCGCTCATAAGAAAAATCTTCTGTGGTGCACTTATTATTAAGATCATGACTCCTGTCAAGACGTTAATACTCTGCCTAAATTACACTTCTTAAGGGCGTAGCTACCATGGAACAAGGGGGCTTAGTTAAGTCCAGGCCCTGCAGTCTGAAGGGATCCTTTGCAAGTGATCTGAGTGCCACAAGTGCAGGGGGCGGGGGGAGCAGGGCCAGTACTCAGGATGTCTTCCCACGGACATCACCCATGCTTCTGCCCCCACCTAAGCCCCAGGCAGGCCTCCATTTAATGGCGACCTGCCAGATGTACAGGCAGAACACAGACAGGGCAGGCTGTCCCGCCAGAAGAGTTCTGAAACATCCAGGAGTAGTGCCAGTGGAGCAGGCAGTCCAACCCCAGGGCACCAGCTGGAGATGGGGCTGCAGTCTGTCTGTTCAGCAGACAGATGCTGCAGCTCCGCTCTCGGCCGGGGGTTGCCCCAGACAACACCATGGAGTTGCCGGCGGCAGCCCAGAACAACAGGCAATCTGCCCACAACTCTATGGTGTGGGGGAGGGGGCACCGCGCAGGTAGATTGTGGACTGCAGCAGCCGTCAGGTCCATTTACAACTGATCCAGGCAGGGCTGCAAGCAGGCAGGTGTGGGGATGTATCCCTGGACGTGCTCTAAGGCTGAACACGCCCATGTGAACATACCCCGTGTCCCCGCCCACTCTGATAAATTGCTTTCAAAGGGGTCCTGCCAAGAAGGAAGTCTTCAGAGTTGGCGGGGGTGTAGTGCTGGTCCCACCCACTCTTAAACTTCCTTGCCAGCAGAGTTCCTGTCACTCGAGTTGGGGGCCTGCTGGAAGCTGAGGTGACAGTGCTTTCCTGGGCAAATCCTGTCCCTGCCCTGGAGGCTGCACCCCTTTGTCCTCAGAGTGCCTCGAATTGGGTCTTGGGCCCACCACAGTCTTGCTATACCACTGCACCTCTTCTGTTTAGAGACTGTCTGGCAGAACTAGTTGAATTGGGTAATAAAAAACAAAAAAAAACCAACCCAGATCCAGTTCACTATTATTTCCTCAAATCAAAGCACCACACTTAATTCACGTGTCAACAAACGTGACAAAATTATGCTGTGGCCTGCTTTGACCCGATCTGGCCCAGACCTCACCTGCATGTTTGTGCAGACACCACCAAATGTTGGCCTGGGATTGGCTCAGGCTCTGTTGGCAGCTACCCTGGACTGTGACCCTGGAAAGTCTCCTGAGTCACAGCCCAGGCTAAGGCCCAAAGTGGGCCACAGCAGGCTATCACGTTTTTCATGACCCACCATAATCTGGCCCAGATTAGGTCTGCCCTGCCCGGCAGCATTGGCTGCCCATCATTGGCCGCAATGGCTTCCCAGTTCCCACCATGGAGGGGGTAGGGCACTAGCCACAGCATCAGGGTTGGTCGGCCTCATGTTCGTTCATTTCCCTGCCCTTTCTGTTGGCCCAGCCACCAGCATATTTGTTCAGCATCCTGACCCAGTCCAGACCATATCCAGGCGCTTTTCCTTCCTGTGCCAAGTCGGGCCACCACCACCACCAAGCCAGCGTCAGCTCTGTTACCGCTCACTGTGATGTGAAGCAAAACGTTTGCTCTTTTCAGGGAGCCATGTTCACGTTGCTGCCAATGGAGAAAACGCAGTGATCACGGGTCCCTGACTATTTGTGTCTATTTGTATCTATTCAGACTGCCACTGGTTATTCAAGAAAATGTTCACACTAGTCTTGAATGCTGTCACTTTCATACTAGAAGTATGTTATTCATTAATTGCAATTTGCCTGTTTAAAACATGAGTTATTGAGGAAGTGAGTAACAAAAATAACTTGTGGCATAAGCGACGGATTTTACATTCAAATTTACATGACAAATACAAAGACCAGACAGAACAAGAACAAAAACAAAATGTTTGCTAATACCAGATAGTCATATCATAGCTCTTTGCTGTACAGCTTCTCAAACTCCCTTAAAAGTTACGATTCGTTAATAATTTACTAACTGGTCTGCATGTAGTCAAGTTTCAGACTATCATGTGAAATAGCACACACCTGTGACAATGGGCATTAACAAATGTGATAGGGGCCTGGTTCGACCTGCTCTGGCCCGCCTAGTCTGCACATCTGTTCTGGGCCTGCCAGATGTGGGACCAGTTCAGACCCCATTGGGGTAGGCAGTTAGGCCAGAAACGTGGGCCGGCAAAGATCTGGGCCCATGGTCTGGACCCAGTAATCACCCAGGCAGCCCGGAGTGGGCTGAACCGGGTGGGCACATCTGTTTTCTCACCCACCCAGTCTGGTGTTGGGGGGTTGCCATGGCAGCAAACCATGGCTGTCTATTATTGGCAGCTATGGCTGCCAGTCATGGCAAAGGGCGGGGTGCCAGCCTCAGCGCTGGGGTGGAGCCTGCCAGTAGCACATACTCCCCATCCCTCCCCCCCATCTGGGTTGAACTACGGGAACATGTGTTCCATTCCCTGACTCCTCCCCCCGAGATGTGCAATCGCTGATGCGGCTGCATGTTTGTTAACACCCAATGAGCACCACTGTTCTTTTGTGGCATATCTCAAATGTGGAACATTGTTTGTTTTTTCCTGCAGATGCATAAATGCTACTGAAGATGGGGAAGGTGTAACTGTAGCCAACACACTATGTAATCAGTCTGAATTCCCTGTTGAAACTCAAAAGTGTACCCTTCACTGTCCAAATGAGTGTGTAATGTCTGACTGGGGTCAATGGAGCAAGTGTCCACAGGTAAAGCAGTTTTTGGTGTTTCATAAGAGAATTCTTCCATATCCTTGTTTATATAAAGTGCCTTTATTTTAGCATCAAGGGTCAATGATTTTCCAAGAGAAGTCAAAACTAATTGATTCTATATCTAGTCTGGTTAAATCTTTAGATTGTTAAATGTCAACCATTCCACCAAAGACTAAGGCTTAGAAAAACTCATTAGTAAAATACACAATGGCTATTAGGAGAGATGTCCAGATTACACTTTCACATACACTAAGGGAAACAGACCAAGGGCCATTTGAAGGTCGGTATCAACAAGCAGTTCAAAGTCCTGATCCGGCCTTCTTCTAATCCCAGATAGATTACCTAAATATCAACCATAGCACTATAGTCTGATACTCTGGTCATCAGAACTGCAGTATTATCTGCCCCTTCTTAATCGTTTACATGTTCAAACATGCCATGGCCCATTGTTTGAAGCAGCAGCCATGACAGCAAGACTCCCAATGGGAGTGTACTTCCATGAGAAATGGCCAGATGAGGCCAGTGAGTAATGTATATGTTCATGCCACTGTAGGATTTACTTGGTGTGTGTCCCAAGAACCATGGGATTTCCTCATATGTCACGGCATGTCTGTTGATCAGATGAATTACACCTTTGAAGCTGGGTGAACGCCAGTGCCCATGAAGAGGGAAAGGAAACTCCAGTTGAATTCTGCATAGATTATTTGCCTTAAGAGGGCATTATTTTTGGTAATTTCTAATTGACCAGCATTGCGGTTCACATGCTAATTGCCCAGTTTGACACTATTATTTTAAATGAGAAAAAACAAGAACAGTTTCTTAGCACATAGGCCTCGTGCCACTTATCCAAATGATAACTCTCTTCTTGTTAACTTAAGTGGAAGATAAACCAACAGGATTTCCTTAGGATATAAAGATTAAAACAAAATTTCAGAAGCTGGAGCAGTTCTTGGGCTGTGCACCTCAGGGCCAGAACAGTACAGGGACTTTAGGGGCTACAGCTCAGGAGCCATATTTCAATGCTTCAGCACATAATTGACTGTAGCCGCAATGTATTTGGTGACAGCAGCACTGCACTCCAAAGCCACAGCAGTGCCGGTTCCATCCCTGGTAGGAGACAGGCCAGGCCAGGAGCTGCTATTGGAAGAACCCACTACTGAATTATGCAAAAATGTGTCCCCCCAAATCAAACTTAATCAGACTCTGGTGCTTCCACAACTGAAAGTGTGAAAGAGAATATTCTGCAATCAGGCAGGAAAATCTCCTCCCACATTCTTTTATTTACAGTACCATGCTGGTGTATTCAGTGTAGAGGCCTGTGACCCAGCCCAAGCCCAGCAGGACCTGACTTGTCCCTTTGGGCTCTCTCCCCAAACCCCACAGGTTTGACTCCACCTCCACAGCTGCAGGAGTCCATCACCACAGAGTACCATGATGTGTCACCATTTCATAAGGAATGTGACCATGTTAAAAAGGGGTGGGATAACACAGTTTAGCCCCTCCTCTTTTCTGGCCTATCACCACTCCTTACTGATGCTCCATGGGGGCCGGGCCACCCAGCACTTTGAGCCCAGATGCACAAGAGTCTGGTTGCATCAGGCTAGGGCCACTTTTAGATCAGCGGCGAGCGATTGCACATCGCGATTGCACATAATTTGAAACGTCCACCTGTTGTAATTAGACGAGACGGAAGTGGGGTATTTTGCGCATATTATGGCGGTGGCGCATTTTAAAAGTCCGCGAATTAAATAGCTCACAATCAAGTTGGGCCCAATGCAGTTTGAGTTTGTGCCCACATTTCTGGCCCGAGCAGGGCTCTAATTCAGTGGGGACATGTCAGTCATTTCAGTTACTATATTAATTCCTTGTAGCATAGCAGGGCATTACTGAGGCATAATATACTTTGTTCCAAATTCATATCCATTTTTGGACACCCTTTCAAGCACCCACTATTCTGGTATCTGTGAAGTGGCTTTCTTTGGCAGTGACTTTCTCCAGGAATAGAAACAACACTCCTTCATCTTAGCATGCCATGGTCAATTAGATAAGCTTGGCCTCTTCATCAGAGGTTGTATAGTGGCACCACCATGACAGGATGTTAAACCAGGACCCTTAGCACACCTCACGTGTGAGCAACCATACAGTGTATTGAACAGGCTTTTTAAAGACTGGCTGCTCTACCACACTAGTCTTTGAAATAGAGTCTGCTCTAGGCAGATAGAGCCTGCTTAACAGTTGTGTATTGAGGTGCATAAATGTGGTACTTTGCACATTAATAAAATAAGGGCATGATCCTAAACCCATGTGCACACTGCACACATGATGTGTGTGCAACACATGCTGGGTGTGTGCAAAGGGAACACATACGTTGCTGCTGATGCCCAAACCTGCAAAATCTAATGGCAAGCATAGTGCTTATGTTACTATGAGTTGTCCCTCTTCTGTAGCTGGATTGATCACTTGAGGAAGGGTTACTAATTCAAATTGGATTACATGTAGATCACTATCAACCCACGGCTTGGACCAGTGGGAAGTGGGGGCAACAAGTGGATAACTACCCAAGAATCTGAGCAGGAAGAGTTTGTATTAGGGAGAAGAGTGTACGATCATAAGTTGGGAGCTATGTAAAGTGGGGAGAAAACACGGCAGCCTACAGTCCAGTGAGCAAACTCAAGCCTGACTGGTCTCATTGGACTCAGTTGGGGACGGGTGCATTCTTGGCCCCAACCTGTCAGGTAGATTGCTAGTGTGGAGAGGCCCCGTTCCCTGCAGAGTGCTATACTCCTATAGCATTTGAGGGGTATAGGGTCATGTTAGAAAGGGGTGCCTTGGCCCCAGCCCCTTTTTGCCAAACACTTGCAGAGCACTTTGACATCATGGAAGTGTGGTCATATTGGAAAGCGAGCAGGGCTCAGTGAAGGCAGCAGTCCGTGAATCCCCACACTTGCTGAAGGCAAAGCCACTGGAACTCATTGTGCCCAGATTATCAAGAGGACAGCTGCATTGGGTTTGGGCCAAGAATGGGCCAAATGCAGTTGGGCTAAGGTGAAAATTTGGAACCCAAGTAGCACTCTACTGTGGCCTGTGTTGCTAATGTAATATCTTGGCCCAGCTAGACCTTCTAGTTTGAAGTGTCTGCCAAGAATTAGACAACCTAAATGAGTTATTCTGTTGATTTAAACAAATTTCAGTGAAGGAAAAGCAGCAAATTTAGGCTTAGAAAATAGATTTAGCTTCCAGAACAAGGAAGCTTAACAAGGAAGTGTCAGCAAAGGAATAGGAATATTATTAAGTGTCGACTACCCTGTGTCTGGGCTTAAGAATTATTTAAATGATGCTCCATAGACAGCCTACTAATCAAACAGTAGCTCAGCCTTCAGCCTTATCACCAAGACAACCATTGAAGTGATGACATAAAAGAAGACTCCTGGGGTTGGAGTTGGCTGTGGTACGAACCAATAAAAGACAGTCCAAGTGTCAGTCATAACATTCCAAACTGCCAAATGTGTGTGGGCTTAAACTTTCTGCTAAAAAGGGCCAGAAATAGCCGCCAGGCTGTGCTTCAGGCAGGGACTATATGCATGATAGCCTTTTTGAAGAGCACATTCAGACTTGGAGGTTAAGAAAAATACTACTCAACCGTTGTGCTAAAATGTTATTTTGGGAGAACTATAAGCAGGGTATTGCAAAAGCAGTGAAACAGAAAAACTGGATTCAGAAAGTGTAACTTTCAGAGCAGCTCTGGTATGGATGGTTGCGATCTAGGATCACCCCATGTACAAATACAATAATTAAAAAGGAAGCCAACTGAATGCAGGAAACATGCTATATTATGAGCTAGCCAAGTCTTTAAGTTGTAACTTCAGCCTCTCTCGTTAACATCAACCATATAAAGTTCAGTGAAGTGGAGCTCTCCGAACAGTGGATGTGAATATGAAAACAAAGGATCTCTTTCTCAAAGTGTTTCAGAAGTCATATATCCTGCTCTTCTGAGTTATTTTTTCTAGGGCTGGATATTCAGAAGTACCCAGCATTAGTTTAACTCATTCCACTGAAGTTGGCAATTCAATTAGGCTAGTGCTGAGTGCTTTTGAAAAATCCGAAGCAAAATCCCAAACATTGGCACTTTAAGTGATGCTGCAAAGTGCTGACTGTCCTCAATTCTCACCGATGCCAAAGGGTGGGTCAGTGAAGTGAAATGAGAACTCAAGACTCGTTACTTTTCCCATTGTTAAAGGACCTGAACAGAAGGTGAAAGTAAATGGTGCTTTGAGGGGAAACCTCTGTTTCTTGGAAGGAGATCCCAAGTAGAGCTGAAACAAAGAGTGTATTATTCAATATTTCCAAAGATTATTCCCATTTTCAGATAGTCCTGTGAACATTCGAACAGTATTCATGACTGGAATGGATATTCACCTGTCCGCTAATTTGGTTTTTCTGGTTCGGTTATTTTGATCATTGCATATGCCCAATAGCCAAAACAGAAATACAGACCAACCTGAATAACTGAAATATTGATGTAAAAGAAAGAACTGAACCGGAAATTGTGGCTCGTATCTGCTTCATCACATCTGAATCAAAGCTAGCAAATGAATCAGATATTGCAGGGTGAGGAAACATTTCCCTTCTAGGGCCACTTTTAAAAGTGGTACAAGCTCCAAGGGCCACATAGAAGTTGGGGGTGGGGGTATTTAAGTGATGTGCTCAGGATCTGTGCCATGGATTTGTCCCTTATACTTCTGGGCATGCCTTCATATCTGCTTCTTTACCCTGAGCTTAAGCCTTTCGTTTTGGTTCTTGGGTGTAGAACTGGATCTAGGGACCAGATCCAGGAACTGGAAAGGAGTCACACCAAAACTAGCCATGGGCTGCATTTGGCCCCCAGGCCTGAGGTGNGCTACTGACTCCAAGCTTTCATATTCTCATCAACTGAATTGGAAGTTGTATTTTCCAGATCACAGTGTTTTCTTCTCTATAACTAAGGAACATCCGTGTAGGTTCAGAGTCAAGGCTTAATGTAGTTCAAAATAACAACAGTTTTAAACTTGTCTGTTTAAAAAAATCATTAGCAAATTAAATTGAATTGCATTTTGCTTTAGAGATTTTATATTAATTCCAGTTACAATAGTGTGTTCAGAAATCATCACTGGATTGCTCAAAAAACCAACTAACAGGTCAGAGACAGAAACTTCTGTCATCTCTGTTAAATATTCAGTGATCAAATAACATACCCGTACCTGCAAAATCTTGACTTTGTATTCATCTGACTTGGAAATGTAATTAATTTACTTCAATTGAATTCATCAAAGCATTCTTAAACTGAGTTAATATGCAAGTTGTGCTACAAGTCCCTGAAATAATTATCTCAGATTTATTTTGTTAGCTCTCCACTATCATGCTGATGGCAGTCATAGCCCCAATATCAGATCTGAGTGGCCCCCTTGTTTGCTTGAGCTGTTGGAATCTACAGTAGCTAATTCAAAAGGACCTGCAATTAGTTAATTATAGAAGGTTACATTTCTAGTGAATGAGAGGTTGAAAACAGCTGTCTCTACTTCGGCAGTAATTCTCAACATGGATCAGCAGCACCAGACAGAACTATATTTGCAACAGATGAACTATTATTCCCTTAAATTAGCTTAATGCCATTTAAATACTGGCTGGTTTTTAAACTGGGAGTGAGAGGTGGGGATGGCTGAGAGGCTTGGCAACAGCCGAGTCTTCTTTCTTAGAGCTTCTGAATTTATCCCAATTGAGATTGAGTGGAAATATTTTCCTTTCAAAGACTGTTGGAAGTGAAAAATGGTGGCCTCGATCCTGCTGTCAGTGGACAGCTGTCTTCATGGCACTGAAGTCAATATCCTCATTGCCCGTTTGGGGCAACGAGAATTGGTTAAAAGATGAAACACACATGGAGCTATTTTTACACCCCTAGAGAGGGTCTCCCCAGATCAAGTATGCTGTTAGGGTTTCATGAGGGGGTAGCTTACGCTCCACCTACCAATGCTGGGTAGGGTCACCACCTAGGTATATTTTTCCAAGCCACTTATGGAAAATAAATATTGCAGGGCTTGCATTGGTGCCATAGGAGCCAATGCAGGCTCGGCAACATGTATTTTTCATAACTGGCCTGGAAAAATATACCTAGGTGGCGACCCTAATGCTGGGAATCGGTATGCAAAAGAAAATGTTGGTTGAGGCCTGGAGTGGTGGACTGGATGCTGTGCATACTTGCAGCTGAAACAAAGAGGTGTTTTTAGACTTGCAAATATTATTTGCATTTGCAGATTGTCCACTCATCTACGGTGCTTCATGTCCAGTTTAAAATGTAACTGTCCAGTTTAAAATGTCCAGTTGCTTCATGTCCGGCAACATAGGCTGCGTTCCCATCTGCGGTGGCGGCAGAGGGAGGGGCCAGGGAAGATGCGGCAGCGCGGAAGAGCGGGCTGACAGGAAAAGAGCCGGTGTGAACGGGGATCTGCCGCAGCTTCTCTCANGAACAAGATCGGCCAAGATAGGGCCCGATTCATTGTCCAGCCAGGTCTCTGTAATACACACGAGGTCGGCATCCCACTCCGGGATTAACTCCCAGATGGTAGATGACTTATTGACAACCGACCTCACGTTCAGCAGCACCAGACCAAGGCCTTGAGATACACTTAATTTTCTGATGTTGGTCATTCTAGAATTCCTTTCCCCCTTTCCCATTACTTTGTTGCATTGTCTCCCTCAGACTCTAGAGGTGTGGGATAGTGGTTATTGGCAAATGCGTCCCAACAGGAAATTCATGACATCATGGGAGGTGTGACTATCCTCAGAGAATAATGTATCTGTTGAGTTCACTCAGGTCTGACAAAGCACGTACAAAATATTGGTTGGATTGTTTGTTTGTTTGTTTTCAGTTTCTTTGATATTTTCAGTCACTTCATTTCTAATATTCAGTTGAACTGTATATCTTAACAAAAATGATAGAAAAACGCATATGGGGATATTTGGTTTTGGCTTGAATATTCTTTGGGATATTTAAAGTGCTAGGTGAAAGTGTGAATAATATTCACTAATACAGAATCTACTATATTGTCAGCATTAATGGATATGAAGACCTTGTTAATTACTCAGTCCATCTTCTGACAATTCAGGATTATTATACCTGTGCTTTATAGATCCAAGTCCAGTCTATTTGTAAATGCCTTCTTCCCTCCCCTACCATCCCCAGCTTCTTTTGAATTGCCAAGGTTTAAGTTACTGAGTATGCTCCTCAAAGGTACTGACTGCCCTTGAGTTCATCTGGAATAAAGAGATTTGAAATGTGTTCCAGTACCTTATCGGGGGTGTTTTTGGAAATAGTAACTCTTAAAGTAGCAGCACACCAAGAAGTGAGCAATCAAGTAGTTGAGGTTTCACACATGCATTTCATCCAGCAATGTGTGGGAGCAGCTACACTTGCAGCCCTGGCAAACTGACATCCCCAAATGATGTCCTAGAGCCTATTATTCTTAGGCTGGCCAGATATGCAAATTAACTAATTAATTATTTTAAAATTTTATACCCCGCCACTTTTGCTCACAGCAGCTCGAGGCAGTTAACAAGCAGTAACAAAAATACAAAATACAATAATAAATAAATAAATAAAAACATTAGTAAAATATTGATCAAAACAGCACACATTGTGCAATTAAGACTGGGGAGAATAATCAACCCCTACCACCCTAACCCACACCAACACATCACCCTCACCAACTGCCTGGTAGAACAGCCAGGTCTTGCATTTTCGTCGAAAGGAAGGGAGGTCTGGAACCACCCGGGTCCCTGCCGGAAGGGAGTTCCACAGCCTAGGTGTGGCCACCGAGAAGGCCCTCTCCTGGGTCGCCCCCTGGGATACCCGAGGANTTCTGAGCATGTCCACCCTTTTCCAAAATGGTGCCAGTCTGCACATGCGTGGTGGCCATTTCACGTATATGCAGACCAACTGACCTTTTCCAAAATGGCAGCAATGCTGCTGACGCCATTTTGAAAAAGGGCATGCATGCGCAGAATGGTACAGCATGCATTTTGTACATGTGCAGTGGTTTTTGTTTTTTTTTTTCACTTTTTAATATTTTAATTTTTAAAAAAAACACCAAAACGAACATGTCATTTACAAAAAACACCCAAAACAAAGGTTTTTGGGTAAACAAAAACAAAAACGAATGGAGTGTCTGCACATCCCTACACATAGTATAAAGAAATACTACAAGAGGTTATTTTAAAATCTCTAGAAGTCAGTACTCAGGAATTCTCATTTCTGTTTACTGGCTTCCTTGATGATCCTGGTCCTCTCTCTCCTTAAATTTAATCATGTATACAACTGACATAACAATAATAATAAATACTTTTTTTACAAGGCCGTTCATACACTTAATTAAACAATTACTTTACAGTGCTTTGATATGCTCTGATGAATGATGCTGTGTGGATGCAAATTATTATTGGGAACAATGTTAGTTGGGTCAAAGACAGATTCAGGATCTGACATTTTTCTGCTTTTGACACCACAATGGGAATAAAATGCTAATTCATCCATTCCCATGACATTTATGATTCTCTTGAGAACAGAGGGAGCTTAGGAGATCATGACACTTGACATCTGCCAGCTGACTGAACTAAGTGACTCCCAAAGCAAAGCTGCCTTTCAGATGATCCCATTTGCAATTTTCAGACTGATTTTTAAAAAAATTTATTTTATTTTATTTAAAATTTATATCCCGCCCCTCCTGCCCACAGGGCAGCCCGGGGCGGTGAACAACATTCATTAAAACAATATAAAATTTTAAAACAATATAAAAATACAATATGTGAGGAAAGCCCCCACCCCCACCTCACCCCTACCCCTCGCNGGTATTGCTCTCTTATATCAGGATTTTTAATCATGCAGTTAAGGCTTGGTTTGGCCAATCTTTCCACTTCAAACTTCCATTTCTTCCAAATTTTCCATTGCAGGTTGATCTGCCCATCACCTCTGCCTTTGTTATTGTTGTTTTGGCTAGGATGGTGACCTGTGGAACTTATTAAGGGTGTTTTAAGGTGTTTTCGCAAAGTTCTTGTTTACAAGATCACGATAGCCTGATATGCTGAAACATTTTGCTGCTGCTTCTACATTCCAATTTCTTCTGCTCAAGGCCATGGCCATTTCCAAGCGGCTTAACTCTGGGTGAGAAGGCAACCTTACTTTAAAACTTACTACACTTTTTAACCCTTACTATGCTTAAATCCTAACAATTTGGGATGCCACATGAGTGTATTACTTTCAATAATGTTTTCCTCCAAACAGAACCAAATGCCTTTGTAAAATCAATGGGGAAAAGCAAGCACCTTTAATCCCAATTCTTGGTTCCCCCTCCCCCCCATCAGTTCCGAGGTCAGGAATATCTATTCAATGCAACTTTAGCCTGTCTGAAGCCATGCAGTCCCTCGCCTCATGCTGCCTTTAAAACTGCCCTTAATCTGTTGACAGTTACTTTCCTTCTGATTCTTCCCAGCCAGTAGCAACAGTACATTAATACCTCTGTAATTATGCCAATCAGCAGGATATCCTTTATTTGAGACACAAGTACTCGGTGCTTTTAGACAGTCAGCTTGTACTCTTGTTTCCAAACCCACTGTGGCGGAACCCCTAAATCTGTGCCCCACCGGCTTCCAGATGCGGGGCTGGTGGGATGGGGAACCCCCCTTTTTCTCCGGTACGGCTCCTGGGAGACTCAGGACCGCACCCGAGGTCCCCGTATGGAACCGAGCTGCAGGCCAAAGCCTGATCCTACCCTCCCCCTCCCAAGTTCCCAAGTCTCGTCCTGGGGTGCCTTGGCCCTGAGCCTCTGGCCCCGTTACCTCAAGGGGCCCTCTTGCCCCTTCACAGTTCACTGCCCCAGTCGGGGCTGTCTCTGTCATGGCTGATTGCCTCCGCCTGCCATTCTTGCTGTCCTCCATCTGCCCGCTTTTCAGCCTCCGGCTCCCGGCCCCGCCCTCGCCCCCTCTGCGCTCTCCCCAGCTGGGGGGAGTGTTGCCTCCTGACCTCGGCGCTCCTCGCACTGCCTCTCGCGCTGCCTCCCTTCCTCCTTGCGTCGTCACGGCCAGGGTGTTGCCGTTGGCCCCACCCCTTCTGTCGGCGCTCCTACCGGGCTCAGGGTCTCGTCCGTCGTCGCCCCGCCACACCCATCTTGTCTGTTTTTCTAATGCTTTGAGGGCACTTGTCCTGCCAGGTTCTCACAGTGCAGCTGTTATACTGTCTTTACTTGCAGCTTTCCCATTTTTTTAACTGCTTCACTGCTCTTTCTATTTTTTTCCCCATTATTTTTATCCCACCTCTCCTGCTTACGCAGCTTGAGACGGCTTACAAATATAACATTAAAATATAACACTAAAAATAATCATAAAAAATAACATATACAATTTATAAAACAAACCAAATAGGATGGCATAAAATACAGAAAAGAAACCCTACCTCTCTAACCCACACTCCACCCACTCATCACCCATCTCCACCTAGAACAGCCAGGTCTGTCACTGATGTCAAAATGAGGCGAGGTCCAGGGTCACCTGGGCCTCTGCCGGGAGGAAATTCCACAGCCTAGGCACAGCCACCAAGAACACTCTCTCCATCGTAGTCCCCCGAACCACCCAGGGGACATCAAGAAGGGCACTCCTTGCAGACGGCAGGGCATGGAGAGTGAGGTGATTCCACAGATAGGCGGGGCCTAGACAGTTCAGGGCTTTATAGGCAAGCACCAACACCTTGAATCGGGCCCAGAAGATTCTAGGCAGCCAGTGCAGAGCACGGAGCACTGGTGTGATGTGCTGACGGCAACCCATCCCCATAAGGAGACCGGCTGCTGCATTCTGCACCAGCTACAATCTCCAGACCGTCACCAAGGGAAACCCCAAGGGTTTCCTCCTCTGCTGGTGATTCGGTACTGATATCCATTCCACCTTGCAATCTGTCCTGCACATCTGGTGTGTCAAGCATGCTTGCATCTGGATGAGAAGCTCCTGCCATGCTTCCATTTTTGCCACTTTCAGTTCATCCATTGTCATTGTTAGTCACAACTTTACTTTTTGGGATATTGTTTTCATATCATGTTTTCTTGCTGCCTTCTTCAGTTGTTGAAACTCATCTTTCCTAAACTTTTTTTTGCCCAACCTCCAACCCGTTGCTGGAGGTATTTTGTAGATGCAGTGCATGTGATATGTATATGAGTTCTCTATCCAGTTTCTCAGATGGTCCACATAGAGTACAAAAGTTGTATTACATTAACTAACACAGTAAGTCCATGTAATTTATTGAAATGGTCACAGATTGCACTATAAAGAGCACTAGGTACATTATGTTTAACAAGCAATTCATAATGAAATATGCAAACCTTCTACTCCAGAACATGCATCTGTGGAGGGGGGATTGGATCAGTTTTAACTATGTAATGAACTATTCATAATAATCTGCATGCAGATGGAAATGTTCTATAACAATTTAATAAGCCATGTACAATAACACAAGCAACCCTTTCAAAAAGGAAATGTAGAACCCTATGTTATGTGTGTACATTTTTTTTCCTGCACCATAAAGTCATTTGGAAGGTACCAATACATTAATTTCCAACAATGATAAAATGCTTTTTACCACACACTGCCAGGTCACCTTTACAATAAAACAACAAAACTGCAAAATAGTGTCATTATTTGTATTTAAATTTAAACCTAAGTAGTGTATTG
>QEPC01015142.1:1696166-1737608 GCA_003113815.1 Sphenodon punctatus | reverse complement strand
AGAACAGATTTCTTAAGCATTAATCATCTGATAGAAGTGTCAGTGGAGTTTTCTCAGACAGACACTTTCCCTCATCTCTCGGGGAAGTGAGATTAGCTGTAAAAACTAGGGAAACAAACCTATCTAATAGGAACTCATTTTCCTCCACACTTACTACTACTAAGTTTTGCTTTGGGGACCCTACATGGGGATGAAGGAGACTGTTTCCATTTTTTTGTTCACCAGCTATGTTAACTCGTTGTTCTTGCTCTGTTTATAAGTTGAGACACTACTCCTATCTGGTAGGATGTTTTACCTGCAATTTTTAAGAGTGCTATGCTAAGCACTTGCTAACTGTTGCTCGTGTCTTCAACAGATCACCCCATTGCTGGAAGCAATGGAAGTGCTTTCTCAAACAGAAAGACTAAAGTTTCTTACCAGTTGAGTTCAGTTCGACTGAACTAGTAAGAGTAAAGTCTTCTGTAGTAATAGGAATGGATATATGTGTGTGTAACAACTGCAGTTAATACCTCTGCGATATTTAGTAAAATCTTATCCAATTTTTTTTGTCTAGTCATGTGACCCTAATATTATGCAAACACGGACTCGATATGTACTAAGATCTCCTTCACATGCCAAGGCATGTCCTGAAGACTCTGAAATGCAGCACTGTATTCTCAATCAAAACTGTTTCCAATATCAGTACAATCTGACAGGTAAGTATAATTTACTGTCATTTGCAACAAAACTATCGTAATCTTTCTTAATACACTCTTTACTTGAAGAGTGGAGTGACATGACAGCTTAAAGTGAAGAATGTTCAAGTGCTGTTCTACTCTTTAAAATGATTAATTAAAATAAGTACCTGTGTTTTCATCTATGTCTACTTATTTACCTTGGAAAGCACACTTATTTAACATGTGTTTAAATTTATGTCATTAATTCTATTGACCTGGAAAGGACTATTCAGATACTTCATTATCTTAGAAAGATTGTTGCTTAAAGCAAAGCTTTTTGGTGAAACCTGTGAACTAACTAATTTAAAGCAAAGTCTGTAATTTCTGTTAGCACACCAGAGACAAGCTACCTAAGCCAGAGTGATGGGGACTCTGCTCTTTCTTCTACATTGTCAACAGAATTGTTTACAAAATTCCCGTTATACATGTGAATCTCCAGTGAAGACATTAAATGATACTGAAGGAACAACAGTATAACTGATGGCAAAACCAGAATGCAGAACTATCATTGCTGCTTATTAGAACTAATTAGAAGGTTTCAACAAATAAAAAAGTAACAGCAATTTATTTTTTAAAACCACTCTAACTGATACATACAAAATAAAACAATGTAAATTGGCCTTCAAATCAGATCCTTATACGATTAGCAGATGGGGTTGGGGATGGTAACCACAGTACAGTTCTCCACATAAACGAAGCACATTTTTAATGTAGGGCATTTAGAGTTAAATACGGAACAACTTTATAACTCTTTTCACAGTCACTTTTCATATGAGAACCATCCTTCAATTTGTTCATTATTTGCAGCAGTTCAAAGGACGTATTTTTATTCCTTTGTCTCGGTGCGTTTTTAGTTGAGCAGGTGGAATTCGCAGGTTCAAAAAAACACCTGCGGTCCTCCCCAAGACACATGAGCAAGGGGGCGTGCTTTTAAATCAGCAGCCCACTTGCGCAACAGTGATGGAGTGGCACGTTCTCCCTGTCCGTTCCGACAAACAGCTGGTGGTGGGTGGGGACCAGGGGGAGTTTGAGTCCTGTATCATGTTACTGAATTAATAAAACGGAAAAATAATGCTAAAACACCGTGCACACAAGTGGGGATTGCGTGTGTCAGCGCTAATGTGAGTTAAACTCATAGTAGTCTCTGCCCCTCCCTGAATTTTGGCAAGCAGCCTTTGTCTAGTCTTAAAACGTCCTTTAAGATGTTAGTCTTAAAGTAAGGGTGTCAAAGTTCATAAAAGTTAATATTAACATGAACATTGCAAAGGAGGATCTATTTTAAATGCTTAGGTTGAGAGCAATTAAAATTTTTAAATTAGCTTTTTTTAAACAAGCGAAATAAACTTTTAAACTAACTATTGCTTGTTTCATTAGGCAAAATTTAGCTGAAATGATGATGAGCTTTGCCTGGAGACAACAAACATTTGTAAAATATAACAGCACTTTGGAAACTTTATAGCTACTTTATCCAACTTAATTTATTCCAGATGAATAGCATGCAGTGGTAAATATGCTAACTGGCTTAAATTATATCTGCATTTGACATCTTCCAAAACATTCTAATGGACTGTTGTCTTTAAGGGACTTTGAAACAATGGATTTCCCATCTGAGACTCAATATGCTTAGTCTTTTTAAGAATTACTTTCTTTTCTGAGCTTTGTTCTTACTCTGATATGAACTCTCATGTTAAAATATCACATCAAGCAAAGATAACTAATCCACTCTGTAGGTTGTGGTAAAAATGAAGTACCAAATAGTTTGCTGTACTAAAAAATTATGTTTCCTTAGAGTGGAGTACGTGTCAGCTAAGCGAAAATGCAATTTGTGGACAAGGGATTAGGAAACGTCTCTTGAGCTGTGTGCGCAGCAATGGAAAATCTGTGAATATGAACTACTGTGAGAAGGTGAGTTTTATAAACAAAGCAGAGATACGGCTTAAAGTCTAACATAACAGCTCAGGTGTTTGGGCAATCACAGCACACTGGCATTGTATGTTAAGCTACCTTATGTTTATATGCCTTAGGTGAAGTGCTGCAGGCAAGGCTGCGTTTGAAAAGTATTCAGAATCCATGATACAAAAAGAGAAGTCCTTTTATCAAAGTGTGAGAATTGCACAAACTGGTCTGTTACTCTGTGACTCACAGGGAGGTGATTCCAGTGATGGAGTAATGCCTGGTTGTACATAAGGGATGAGTCCTACAACATTTACTCTCACAATAATCTCACATAGGTCAGTGAGTAAAGGGATTGTGTCCTATTGAAGTCACACATCTGAGCATTTACAGAATTGGGTCCATTGCATGTGAAACAGGTAAGAAAATCTGTACCCACTGGTAATTCCTGCAGTTTAACGATGTTGTCAATTACCTGATCAGTTTGCGCATACTAATATGGGTAGTCCACTTTTCGAAAGAACAGGTAGTACTCTTCCAATTTATCGACTTTCTGTTAACATCCTGTTCCAATTTACTGCATTACGATCTTTCCAAGTTTCCGGTTTAACAAATTTCCACTTTATTTCTGGGTTTTTATCCATTATGGCATGTGGCTTGCAGATTTAAAAAAGGGACTGTAATGGGTTGGGTGAAGACCCTTTAAGGAGCTTGGGCACTGCCTGCCACCACACCTCCAGGGACTATAAGAGTCCTGAACATTGGGAGCATTGACCCTTAGTACCTGGCTCTTGCAGAGAGCAGATTTCATGCTGAGCTAGCTACTTCTGGGAGATCTCCAAACTGTTGACTCTGCATCCATCAGAGCTTGGATGCAGGGCCTACCTAAGGCCTAAGAGGTATAGACTTTGCTGTAAATATATGTGCACTGATTTGGTGAAAATAAAGGAGCAGAAAAGGGACAAGATTTGCCTGGGCTGTGGTTTCAAGGCCTGCTCCTGCTACCATTCCCTTCAAGAGCAGGGGGCGGCTGTGTAACTAGAACACTCAAACTCAAACCAATGAATGGCAGTGAGGTTCAGAATTTATACTAGAGTAATAAAGTTGAAGGTAGATGGGGGTGGGAGATGGAAACAAGTCCAGTCCACAGAGAATCCAGACTGATACTATGGTATTAAAGAAACAGAAAATAATGGGGAAATGGCATCATATGTAGAACTTTTATGAGGAAAAAGTTCAACTGACAATCATTCCCTTAGAACTTCCCCATACAGGAAATCAAGACAGGGCTAGAAGCTTTAAAAGAAACTAACCTCACTAAACAAATGATTTTGATCATACCGTCAGGTAGTAGAATAAAATAGGGAGCGAAATGATACATGGGAGGTACAAAGAAGTAGATGAGAAGCAAAATCCAGTAATGCATTGAATGATTATGTGAGTACCTGTAATTATTTGGAAAGAGGCAGTAAAATAAGATATTGCATAAATTTCCTCTTAATCCTAATTAAGGATATTCTGAATTAACTTAAACACCCCTCAGAAGAATGGCCAGTTCCTCTGAGATGGAGCAGCTTACTCACCGAAGAAAACAGGACTTGGCGAAGAAAGCTCTTTGCTTTCAAGTGAAGACAATGGGGCCGATCCCATGTCTGCGGATCCCACGCGCAATCCTCACGCGCGGGCATGTCCATTGGGAATACATTGTGCTGTGCGGGACACATGTGGCTCCCACACGGAGGGGTTTGGGATTGTGGTCTCTGTGGCAGAATGCCCAGGTGGTACTCAGGACAGGGTCTTAGGGTGATGAACTGCACAGCTAGCTAGCCTTCAATTTTAGGACATTTTGTAGCCCACATCGTTACTGTATTCAGTAGCACTTATCATTATTTATGAAGCGTGTCAATTTATTATAATTTCAGCTAAATCTCAAGCTAAGTAAGATTAAACTCTCTCTTTATCCAATCATCTTCTCAGCATACATTTTACTTTTTCCCTAATTTCACCTGCCAGCCTAACTAGACATCTGACCTCTGCTCTACCTCTGCCTACCAGCCTAACTACTCCGTTCTCATTTTTCCCTTCGGATATAATGTGAAACTAACAATGTCAAGCTAACCAACTTATGCTCTCTTTCACTAGGCCTCTAAGCCTGTCATGCCAAGCAGTTTTGCATAATAAGCAAGCAGCCATAAAATTAGCAGTAGGCCTTCTAGGCAGCCTACGCATGGCAAACTGATAACCTGGGAATCCTCCCCAAAATATGGCAGTGGTAAAACTGGAAACATGTAATCAATTGAGAAGTTAACAGGTACCATTCAGTTCCTGATTCAACTGAGATGTTAATGGGTATTGAAAATTGAACAGGAATTCCCATTTTTTTGGATACAGGTTTCAGCCCTAGTCCGCTGTATGCAAGGGTCTTGGAGCCTTTGAAATGTAAGATGCTGTAGGAGTGCTTGTTGTTCTAGCTGATAAATGTTTACTTTTGAAAGATTTCCTCTACATTTTGATGTTGAGAGTTTCACTTATGCTCCTATAAATTTTCACTTTTGCAATTTCGTGACCTGTGGTGTCAGACTAACAATTGTGTTGTTTGTTTATAGCTAAACCTGCAGAAGCCTGCCAAACTGAGCATTCACTGTCTTGTGGAGTGCGTGGTGAACTGCCAGCTTTCAGAATGGTCAGCCTGGTCAGAATGCTCACACACATGTGGCCTTGCAGGTAAACTTGGATAACTGTCACCTACATTCCTCAGAATTTCATTCCAGAGATAGTGTGTGATTGCCGTGTTGGTTCCAAGTGACAGGGAGACAAAGTGGTTCTATCACTCCCACCCATTCCATGCCCCCTCATATATACCTGCTCTACATTTGCTAAGTGTATATATTTCTACTGGATATGCTACATGCCTGAGGAAGGGCCCAAAAGCTTGCTTATTTCCACCAACAACAGTTGGTCCAGTAAAAGCTATCATTCGAACCACTTTGTTTCCCTCAGAATTTCATCACATAGTAAAGGGCCCCAATAATGCCACTTACTTGTAAACATGTGCTCATGAATAAGGTTACATCAAATGAATAGTAGAGACAAAATAGTATGGAGATACCTTTTATTGGACAAACTCAAGTTGGTGGAGGTGCGCTGACTTGTGGAAGAGTTGGTCCAGTAAAAGATATCTCCACACTATTTTGTCTCTACTGCCTATATTTGGGACCAACACGGCAACCATACTCCGTACATTAAATTAATAGTCTCACTGAACTCAATGGGAGGTCAGCAAAAGATAATGTTCTTTAGGAAAATGTCAAAACAAGCACTGTTCCATGGAAGTTTTTAAAGATCCGTAATCACTTAAACATGGCATAACCAATTAGAAAATGACCTGCATGTATTTTTTCTTGTTTCTTATCCCAAGAAGATGTTGGGAGCCAGTGCAAGGTTCACATGTTAGGTGTGTGCAGGTGTGCACAATGCACACACTGTGTGGGCACCATGTGTGAATGTATGAAGAATGAGCAGTGTGTGTGTGGACCTTGGATTGGCACCTTTGTTGTTTTTCACTTTGTTCTATTTGGTAGAAACCCATTCAGCTTATTTCGAGGTACCAAGCATGTGTTTTAGCTGAGCCACTTACATGAAGGATTGTTTTACTAATTCATTCCAAAATCTGAAAATTCATTCAGAGGGAAAAATAAAATTAAAATTAAAATGATGCTTTAACTTAAAGAAGTGGGTGGGATTTATGTACTGTCAAAGTAAAGCAAACTTGTGAGAATTTTTTACATTTCAGGAATCCAGCACAACTTACTTTACTATTTCTGAAATATCCTGAGATACTTCTGAGAGTGTGGTTGCCATGTTAGTCCCAAGTGACAGAGGTGTGAGACAAAGTAGTTTGATATCTTTTATCGGACCAACTATTGTTGGTGGAAATGTGCAAGCTTTCGGACCTCACAGGGTCCTTCCTTAGGCAAGTAGGAGTCAGAAGGAGGCAAATAGGAGTCAGAGTTCTGACTCCTGCTTGCCTAAGGAAGGTCTGAAAGCTTGGATGTTTCCACCAACAATAGTTGATGCAATAAAAGATATCATTCAAACTACTTTGTCTCCATGCGAGATACTTCTGGAGAAGCTAATACTTTTTAAGGCTGCTTGAAATATTCCACATTATTTAATGTATTACTTAGTCTGTTTTAATTTCTCTTAATTTCTTTCTGAAATACTTTAAACCATATAAAACATTAAAAGTTTTTATTCAGTCTAGACCATAGGCATTCTGTGCCATATGCTAACAAGGAAACCTGTGTAAACAACAGCACAAACAATCATATTGTCTTTCTTTGCCTCTGGCTAAAACTTCCATCTAGTTGTTGGTGGTATTATTGTCATAGACAAAAGCCTTGCTAGGCACTGTGTGAACTCAACAATAAGATAGCCCCTGTCCCAAATGACTTAGAATCAAAGTATATAACTAAACACAACAGGAGGATACAAAAAGACAGGGGAGGGGAAGAAAACAATGAGAGGATGGCTAGTATCCTGATTCCCCAAACCTGCTGTTCGTTCTTTGTGGTTATGAACCAGCACAGGACCCAACTGATTGGCTGGGGCTTTGCATAAACAACATTACTGGATTGGGGCTATACACTGCATTTCTTTCTAGTACCTACTGCCTACTGCATAGGGTTTTTTGTTTTTAGACGTTTTGGAGATGTGAGCTGAATAGAGGTACTGTAGGTTTAACTCAGACTTAGTCTTTGGTGTCATTCCTCCAAGCTTGTCGAGCGCACAGCCTACTTTCTAATTGTCTTAAAGCTTTTAACATCCACAGTGTTCATCTGAATCAAATTCATTCGAGGTCAAAGAAAGAATGGATTCTTAGCTTCTTTTCAGATGGATTTTGAAGATCAAAGCATGTTACAGAAACTACCAGGGAGCTTAATATTTAGATTAGTCATGTTCTTTGTCTGTTAAGTTTTCATCAGTTCAGTAAAAGAGTGTTCCTTAAACTTAACAAGCATGAATAATTCATAAATATTATTTAATGGACAATACTCTAAGAATATGAATAGTTCTGTGACATGGCCTTTTCTTGAAAATCTGTAGGAGAGCTTCAGTGCTTCTTAGATGAAGCAGAATAACTTTAAAGGGTGTAAATCCAAACTACATACTCTATGGCATAACTTCATTAGGGCCCAGTCCCTTTAAGGATAAGCAGAGCTATTGTTGTGTATTGCATAAATCAGATCATTTTCTCACTGTTTCTTGGGGTGTCCAGGGAAGTAATGAAGGAATCTGAGGGAGGGTTATCGTCCACAAGGTGATCAGTAGCAAGTCCTTTCTCATCCTATATTCAACCTCTGGATGTTGGAGAGTCTACAACAGAACCGTTTTGCTCGCAGAGAAGCCTCAGATAGAGGCACTGTGCTGATGAGCTCCCAAACTGTTGGCTACATAGACATTTGGGAACCGACATTCACCTTACGAGTTTACTCTGCAATGTCTGTGATTGCAATGAAAATGCACAGACTGGGTCCTTACCTCAACCCATACTGCCAAGTATGTGCGATTTCCATTTCAACGTATACTATGCAGCCCCCACTAGTTTGCCAGGAAACTACTAGAGCAACTTGCTAGAAGATTTCTTCCTCTAGTTCATTCATTAAAGGCTCGTGGTCATTAAAGGCTTCTGGTCCCAGTGGGTGGCCAGTGGGAACAGAGAAAGTGTTCCCATTCCACAGGGAACTGTCAACCTTTCGGGAGCACTTAGAGTGTTCTTTGGTACTTCATCAGTCTCCAGTGATTCCACGCTTCTGTCATTGTGAATATTGGTGCTTGTGATTTTTCATCATTTCCCATCAATTTTGTCATTTTCCATCATTTTTCATCACTTTCTGGCATTTGTCACTTTGTCACTTTCTGAGACTTTCCAGGACATTTATGGTAGTTTTACAGCACATTTATGGCACTTTCATGGCAATTTCCAGCACTTCCATGGCATTTAAGTGACACTTTTGCTTCTCCGTAGCCCTTGGGTGTGTAGACAGGGTGCGCATGGGGCTTGGGATTGGTCATGTAGCAGCTCTGTTCAACTTGCAAAAAGTAATGATACATGGAGAAAACAGTGGACAAGTCGGTAAGTTTCCACATTGCGTGGATGAAGGCATATGACCTGTTTCCAATGGAAACAGAATTTGCTGCAATTTTCTGTTTCAGACCTAGTGGGAACCAAGGCCTCAATCCAAGGTTGTGCATGTGCCAGGTGAAGGATGCGTGCCCACACTGGGTGTTCACAATATGTGTGCATGATGGAAATGAACGTGTGCCATACACACCATGCATACATCATGCGGGTACCCTGTGCAATATGTGCATGTGTTGTGTGTGTGTGTGGCATGAACACAGAGTTTGGATCAGGGACATAATTGTGATGGAAGAAGTCCAGGATCAAACAAGGTTTGTGGGCCAGTATTTTTAGCTTAGAAGTCCATGGAAATAGTGACCTTTGCCCAAAAAGTAGGGCAAAGATAGTGCTAGTCTTATAAGATATACTGCTGAAAGTCAGCTCAGTCACAGTTGCTATTCTCCTATATAATTCTGCTTGTATACCTTCAACAACATAATTTGATACGTTTGATTTTAGTTTCTTTTTTTCATAGTGTTAATTATAGTGGTTGATAATCCTTATATAGCATTGTAGCAATTTAAGATATTTTGGAGACAAATAAAATGGCATTTCTTTCTCTCAAGGAGCATACAATATATGGATGCAATCCTGTTCCTATTAAAATTAATGGGGCCTTTGCATTGATTTGCGTGGGAGCAGGACCAAGCCCTAACTTTAAATTTAACACAGAAAAGGAGGATATTTAGCCAAGTGAAAAAGGTGGTTCCTGTACCATATCAGCCTTAGCATTACAGAGTGAAGTTCCCTACTGTGTTGGTGTGCTGAACACTCATCAGACCAGAAAAAAAGTAGTTACAGGTCGGGATTTATTGTTCTTAAGCTATTGGCAGGAAACAGGAGACTCCCATCCACCTACCCATCTCTATTGCAAGCCTCGAGCTGGGGTTTACAATGAAGGTACGCAGTGGGCAGCTAAACACTTGGCAGGTAAAACCTTGATTGTTTTACCCTGATCAGACCTGCCAGGGTGTTCATTTTATTCATGAATAACCTGCCAGGCTATTTTACATTGGAGGATAAGGTCCCTAAAGTAGGGATCATTAATTGCAGAGATTCATTAATAGGGATGGGCGAACGCGGTTCAGAAGTTTGGAGTTCAGATTGAACTCAGTCAGTTCAGTCGACCGAACCGAACTTCCGAACCGAACTCGATTTTCGAACCGAACCGAATTTCCGAACTCGGCTCTGTTCGCCCATCCCTAAAAGATAATATTCAGTTTAGTACAATGGGATTTGAATTTACGAACTTTGTTCGGAAGTTCGGACCAAACTGAATTTCCGAACTGAACTGAACCAAACCGAATTTCCGAACTCGGTTCTGTTCGCCCATCCCTATTCATTAAAGCCAGAGTCCACTACAGTGAAGTTCAACTGAATGCTGGCTCCTGGGAAATAGCCAGTGGCAGTTAACAGATGCTACACATGCAATTTACTACTAGTCCTGCTCTCTTTTGCTCTTCCTTTGTCTTTTTTCTTGGATCAGAGACAAAGTAGGAATTCTTTTTTGCAGATGGAGGCAAAGTAGTTCAGATCAACGTCTTGTACTTTTATTGGCCAGCTTTGGTCAGTGAGAGCATGGAAGCTTCCACAAGCCAGAACTGCATAGACTAAGCCATCAGTTCTCAAAGTGGGAGACGCAGCTCCCTTGGAGGGTGTGGAACAATCTGTGGTGGGAGGGTGAGTCTAGAGTAAGGGCTTTGGAGAGGAGGGAGCACTGTTGCTCACTCAGTGCAGCCACTAGTGCCCCATGGACACCAAAGCTCTGAACGCCCCCCCGCCCAGCTCTGAAGTGCTGCTGAACCCTGCCCCCTTTCCCTTTCACAGCCAATGGGAACCCCTGACTGGGCAGTGTGGGTGGAGCAGATCAGGAAGCACTGAGCTCTGAGGCGACAGAGAGAGGGTGAGGTCAGGGCTGCTACCACCCTTGCCAGGACCTGAGGACCTGACAAATTATTTAGTTTGTCAATTTGCTCTAGAACCTCCTCCAGAGTCACACTTACTTGTGACAGTTCTTCCAGTTCTTCACCTACAAAGGCTTGGTCCATCATGGGTATCTCCCCAACATCCTCAGCGGTGAAGACCGAAGCAAAGAATTCATTTAGCTTCTCTGCAATGTCCTTATCCTCCCTGAGCACCTCTTTCGCCCCCTGGTCATCTCATGGCCCAACCAACTCTCTCCCAGGCTTCTTGCTTCTGATGTACTTGAAAAAGGTGTTATTATTTTTTGCATCTTTAGCGAGTCACTGCTCAAATTCCCTCTTGGCCTGTTTTATTAATGTTTTACATCAAATTTGCAATGCTTATGTTCTTTCCTATTTTCTTCATTAGGACTAGCTTTCAATTTTTTAAAGGACACCTTTATGGCTCTAATAGCCTCCTTCGCCTCCCCATTTAGCCATACTGGTAGACGTTTGGTCCTCTTGCTACCTTTTTTTATTTGTGGAATACACTTAATCTGCGCTTCTAAGATGGTGTTTTTAAATAATCCCCATGCCTCTTGCATGCATCTAATCCTTGCAACTGCTCCTTGTAGTTTTCCTCTAACTAGTTTCCTCATTTTTGCATATTTCCCCCTTTTAAAGTTAGCTGTTACTGTGGTAGGTTTTTTTTGTCAATATCCTTCTTATAGCTATGTCAAATTTGATTATATTATGATTACTATTACCAAGCGGCTCTACCACCGTTACCCCTTGCACCAGGGTCTGCACTCCACTTAAGACTAGATCCAAAGTAGCTCCTTCTCTCATAGATTCCAGGACCAGCTACTCCAAGAAACAGTCAATTTATGGCATCTAGAAATTTTATCTCCGCATTGTACCCTGAAGAGACATTCACCCAGTCAATCTTAGGGTAATTGAAATCACCCATTATTACTGCATTTCCATATTTAGTAGCCTGTCTAATCTCTGTTAGTATTTCATGGTCACTTTCCCTGTCCTGATCAGGGGGTCGATAGTATAATCCAACGGTTACACGCTTCCCTGTTGCACATGGAATTTCTATCCATAGAGATTGCAGATACATTTCACTTCATGTAAAGTTTTAAGCTTGCCCAACTCGATTGTGAGCTATTTAATTCGCGGACTTTAAAAATGTGCAACTGCCATAATATGTGCATAATAACCCACTTCCGTCTCGTGTAATTACATCATGCGGACGTTTCAAAATATGCGCAAACATGCACTGCTCGTCTAAAAGTGGCCTTAGTTTAAAAACTCCTCTACCACGTTTTTGACTTTTAGCACCAGCAGTCTGGTTTCATTTTCGTTAAGGTGGAACCCATCCTTCCAGAATATGCTCCTTCTTCCCCAAAAGGTTCCCCAGTTCCTAACAAATCTAAATCCTTCCTCCCTGCACCATCGTCCTATCCACGCATTGAGACTCTGGAGCTCAGCCTGCCTCTGGGGCCCCGCGCATGGAACAGGAAGCATTTCAGAGAATGCTATCCTCAAGGTTCTGGATTTCAACCTCCTTTCCTAAAAGCTTAGGAACCACTTTGCATCCCTCTCTGTCATGTAGGGCCACCACACAATCCCTCTAGCATACTGATGGCACTTTACTCCAAATCTCCTAATGATTTCACTCAGAGGCCTCAGATATTTGTTGAAAAGGAGTAGGGACAAGATGGTGTCCTATGGGACTCCACAAGAGAGCTCTCAGGTGGACGATGAGCTATCAGTCCCCAACACTCTAAGGGTTCTCCCTACCAGGAATGAGTGGAAACACTGAAGAGCAGTCCCACACACCCCCGACATGTCCTGCAGCCATGTCAACACAACCCTATGATCAACTGTATCAAAGGCTGTTGAAAGTTCTAACAATATCAACAGGGTACAATTTCCCCAGTCGATTTCCAAGTAGAGATCATCAACTAAGGCCACAAGTGGAGTCTTGATGCCATGCCCAGAATGAAAAGCTGACTGACATGGGTCCAGGAATCCAATAGCACTAAGATGCACCTGGTGCTGTGAGGCAACCACCCATCAATAACCTTCCCTAAAAAGGGAAGGGAAGAGAAACAGGAGAGTCAGCATCAAGAGATTGTTTCTTGAGCAGGGGATGGATGACCACAGTTTTGAGACCGTCAGGTACCCGAACACCCCAAGCCAGAAACAGCCCCAATGTTTCCTGGCTAGCTTTCACCAGCCAGGACAGAGATGGATTTAATTCACAACCGGTCGCTCGTACCACTCCAAGCATGACTTCTGCATCAGTGGGAGAGACCAGTGGAAGCCAATCCAAGTAAACCAGGCAAGACTAGGCCTCCCCAAGCTCTGACTCTGCACTCAAAGCAGCAGCACCCAAGTCGAGCCAAATACAAATGACATTATCTGCAAAGTAAGTGGCAAACTCATCACAGTGGGCAGCTAGTGACTTTTACTCCAGGCAGAGACAGGCAGGATTTAATAAGCAATTCACCACCTGGAGGAAGAGCTGTGCCGGATGGCACTTTGCAGACATTATTATGGCAGCAATGAAGAAAGCTTTCTTCATCACTGCTACAGCATAGTCCTTCAGAAACAATCTATGCTGCAGTCGGTCAGCTTTGATGCATGTCAAGTGCCACCTATGCCCTAACCATCTACTCTCACGCTTTAGAAGACTCCAGTCCTTCGTATACCAGGAGACCTGCACTACCGCAGTAGAGGAAGATGTCTGGGTGCCACTGTGTCCAATATCAAAATGTTGTAATAACTTGCATTTCTTTAAGCTATCAGTTAGTTGGAAAACCAGTGGCTGAGGGTGCATTAAGAATGCGTTCTATCAGGTCAGTGTGGACATGTGTAGCAGCTATAGCCAGTATTCCCTTGATAGATGTATGCAAGACTGCCATGTGGACATCTCCCCATATTGTCAAAAAGCCTTAGGCCATAGGAGGCTGCTAGATAAGGCACAGGTGTTGGGAAAGCAGTGCTCCAGTTCTCATTTAAATAATCTACTTGCACCCACCAAATGGATGGGCATTGTTTTACAATCTCCCATGAATGGGAATACACAGAAGAAGCTTGCATTCGGTATGCACTGTCTTGCTTTCTTCTCTTCTGATTTCTCCCTTGACCCCCTTCAATCTGGCTTCTGACCTCTCCACTCAACTGAGACTGCCCTCGCCAAAATCACTGATGACCTTCTCTTAGCTAAATCTAAGGGCCTCTACTCCATTCTTGTCTTCCTCAGTCTCTCTGCCACCTTTGATATTGTCGACTATTCTTATTTATTTATTTATTTTTACAATTTCTACCCTGCCCCCATCATGCCCCAGGCGACTCAAGGTGGCTTACACAAGAATTCAAACATAATATAAAAGCATCGTTAAAATGACTAAAACAACATGTATAACTATCCTAAACAACAATTAAAATTGGTGGAGCTTAAAAAATCCATCACCTAATCCTAACCCTCACCTACTACCCGTCTCCCTTGCCAAAATCTCAGCAGAATAGCTAGGTCTTACATTGTCGACAGACGGAGGAAAGATCCGGGGAAAGGTGAGCCTTGATTGGAAGGGAGTTTCACAAGCTCTGAGTGGCCACCAAGAACACCCTCCCCCTCGTGGACATCCAGGATACCCAGGGTACCTCGAGAAGGGTGCTCCCAGCCAATGCCTGGGGCCGATCCAGAACCTGGAGAGTGAGGTGGTCTTGCAGGTAGGCCAGACCCAGACCGTTAAGGGCTTTATATGTTAAAACCAACACCTTGAATTGGGGTAGGAAGATTATAGGTAGCCAGTGTAAGAAATGGAGCACTGTTATTATGTGCTCTTGGCAGCCCATCCCAGCAGCCTATCAGCTGCAGTCTCTGAACCATCACCATGGGTAGCCCCATGTAGAGCACGTTGCAGTAGTCCAGTCTTGAGGTGATGAAGGCATGGATGATGGTGGCCAGGTCAGAATCCGAAATATACAGCCAAAGCCGTCATATCAGATGAAGTTAACCAAAGGCACTCCTCGCCACAGCCGCCACCTGGGCACCCAAGCAGAGCTGCGCATTGAGGAGCACCCCCAGACTCCAAACCTGGGGGACCAGTGCAGGGCAAACCCCATAGATGATGCAAGCCACCAGCTCCCTAACCCCTCCCACCAGCATCACCTCTATCTTGTCAGGATTCAGCTTCAGACAGCTCACCCTCATCCAGTCCCCCACAGCTGCCAGACATCGAGTAAGTACCGAGACTGCCGGATCTGGGTCAGTTGAAAAAGAGAGATATAGTTGGGTGTCGTCATACCGATGACACGAACATCAAACCCTCTCACAACCTCACCCTGTGATTGCGTTTACATGTTGAACAAGAGAGGGGACAGAATCAAACCATGTGGCACCACACATGAGGCCCCAGGGAGACTAAGAACAGTCCTCCAGCACCACCCGCTGAATCCTCCCAGACAGAAAGGAGCGAAACCATTCGAGAACAATTCCACTCACCCCACTCGGACCCGCAAACAGACCACCAACATCTCATGATTAGCCGTGTCGAATGCAGTCAACAGTTCTAACAGGATCAACAAGATCGATTTACCTCAATCCAACTCACAGTGGAGGTCATCAACCAAGGCCACAAGTGCAGTTTCAGTGCCATAAGCCAGACAAAAGCCAGACTGCGAGGGATCAAGAAAACTGATGTGGTCCAGATGACCGTGACAATGCTGAGCCAACATTCGTTCAATAACCTTCCCTAAAAAGGGAAGGTTAGAGACAGACTGATAACTTGCAAGGGAGTCAGTGTTAAGCAATTGTTTCTTGAGTAGAGGCCACACCACTGCCTCCTTAAGACACTCCAGAACTCTCCCCTCCTGAAGGGAGGCATTGACCACCCCAGCCAGGAATGGCCCCAATGTCTCCCAGCTGGCCTTGACCAGCCAGGACGGGCATGGATCTAATTCACAACAAGTAGCTCTAACCATTCCAAGGACATCTCCCACATCAGTGGATGACATTGACTGAAACTGTTCCCACAAAACTGGACAAGACAGGGCATCCATAACCTCTGGTTCTCCTACCTCTGCAAATGCAGTGTTAAATTTGAGGTGAATGTGAGCGATTTTATCCACAGAATAGTCAATAAACAAGACACAGTGAACCCTGGAACACTCCACTTCCAGGTGGAAGAAGGCCAGACTGACCAGCCCCCTCACCACCTGGAAAATAGGGATGTGCAAAAAGAACGTGGTTCGGACGTTCGATTGTTCGGTTCGAAACCCAAGTTCGTGTTCGACTGTTCGGTTCGGCGGAGTTTGGTTTGGCCAAACTTGGCTGAACATCTGAAAATTGCGCTAGCGATACCGATAGCGATACCGAATTCGAAAATTTTTTTTTATATCGGTATCATTTGGCCCTGAAACAACCCCTGGTCTCCACCCCTGGTGCCAGGAAGTCTGCTCCTCAGCTGCCTCCCCCTTCCAGTCACGTTTTTCCTGCTCAAAGTCACGTTTTTCCCGCCCTCCGAACTCACCCGAACATGACCGGACTGTTAGGCCATTTTTGAGTTCAGTTCGGACATCCAAACAGACCGAGTTCAGGCCAAACTCCGAATATCCGAACCGCATTCGCACATCCCTACTGGAAAAGCTCAGCCAGCTGAGACTTAGCAGATGCTATGAGAGCAGCAAAGAACCTCTATTTTGCTGCTCACACAGCCACGGTATAGGCCTTTAAACTAACTCTATGCTGCAATCTGTCGCCTTCAGTCCAAGTGTACTCCAACCACCTCCCCTCCTGCTTCAGCTGTCGAAGGTCCTCCATGTAGCATGGGGACCTGCATTGCAAATACAGGAGAGCAGACGACTAGGAGCCATCCAGTCGATGACCGCATTCAAAAAGGTGTTCCAGAGAGCCACGAGTTCATTGAGTGAATGGCTGCCAAGGTCAAGGGGTAATTCCTCGAGGGCTGTCTGGAATCGACCCGGTTCTATAAGCCTCGGGATGGGACTCTGGGCAAAATCTCGGTTATACCGGTTCTTGGTTCTCATTTATTGGTTCTTTTCTCGGTTCTCTTGGTATCCGATTTTTAACATTGCGGTTTCCCCCATTGACTTCCCCATTGTCCGTTAAGGGGAGGCGGTTGACTTCAATGGGGAAAACCACAATGTTAAAAATCCGATAAAAAAACCAATGCAAAAAAACCTGATACCGCTGATACCAAGAAAAGAACTGAGATATCGGATTAATCTGGGTACTTTCGGTTCTTGGCAATACCGAAAGTCCCATCCCTACCATCGACCATGGTCTTTTCCTGGATTTGCTATGCTCCCTTGGTTTCTGGGACTCTGTTCTCAACTGGTTCTCTTCATATCTCTCAAACCGCTCCTTCAGTGTTCCTCTTGTTGGTACCTCCTTACGTCACTTTCTCTGCTGGAGTTCCCCAGGGCTCTGTCCTGGGCCGTCTTCTCTTCTCCCTTTACACGCTTTCTCAGGGTAAACTCATTGAATCACATGGCTTACTCATATGGGGTAAGACTGCTATGCGACGTGTCCTCAGACTTTTTCCAAGGACGGAGCATATCACAGCCAGCTGCTTGCCCCACCCTGGGGCGGGGAGACAACTGGCGGCAGCTAGTCACATGATGCACTGCATCACATGGTCCGGCTTCCCAGAGTGGGTTAAAGCTACCCCAGATGTGATAGCCTTCCCAGAGTGTCTCGTGTGGCTGCACTCTTAGAGGGATCAGTGTGAACTTGCAGCTCAGTTATGACCAAAATGGCTGGATAAGGAGCTCCTGGAGAAATCTTTCAGGTTCTTTCTCATCTGTAAAACCCATTTTGTATCAGAAAGTCACATTTTCTGTTTTCAGGCCTATTTTCTAATTTAAAATCTGACAAAAAGATATGCTAATCTCTGCACAGATAAAAGCAGATCATTTCATTAATTTGAATAGCTTTATGAGTGCCTTTCAGGGTTTTACATATTTAATCAGCTAAAACCTTCTTAATTTAAAAGACCTTTGTGTCTTTAGACACTTGAACTTTATAGAGATTTCCAAGTGAATTGGTAGAACTCCACTGTTTGGTACAGTCAAAACTTGAGAAGACAAAGTAATTCTATTGCTGGAGTAACCCTGCATCAGCACAAGAATGGTCTTGGTCAGTGATGTCACGGATCCCATCGAGCCTTACCAGGTCAGATCTCAGTGTTCTGGTGCAAGCACATTTTTCAGCCTGATTCTACAGCCTGCTAGAGATCAGAGAACTCAATTTACTGAGGGCCTCTCACAAGATGGCCACCAATGCAGAAGCATAGCTAGGTTGGAATAGACCCTGGTACAGAAGATGGAATAGGGGACCCGTATTCTCCTCTCCCAGCAGCAGGAGACCCAGCTGCACCACCAAGTGTGTACCCTCCAGGCTTGTGGGCCACGGTGCAACTGTGCCACTGTCCGTAATGGGTATTTTGTATATATTCAGATGTGACGCTGCCAAGGGTGACCACACTTTACCCCGGCGTGGCCACACATGATGGTGTCATGTTTGTTCCCACCTGCCAGATGTTAACTGCGGGTGGGAGCAAACATTCCCTGGACCGTGGCAGGATTAACTCCAGGTTGTGGTGGGTTCCCTGGCAACTCACAATCCCGGAGTTAGCCCTGCCACGGTCCAGGGAAGCCATTCCTGGACTGGGGTAGAGTGGACTGTCACATCTGATGGCCTGCTCTACCTAACTTCAGAGCTTTTCTGGACGGGCGCAGTGGCCTCATAGGCCGCTGCATCCGCCCTTCAGGGAGGAGACGGTGCTGTACTGAGCAGCGTGGGGGGCAGGGCCGTGCGGACCATGTCAACAAGTTGTCCCCACCCTCTCCCCATGCCAGCCCCAGCCGCCAGCACATTTGTTTGGTGACCAGGCCATATTCTGCCCAGGGTGAGGGCTCTCACCCCAGGCAGGATCAAAGCATGGTGGCCACTAGTACCGTCACGTCTAAAAACACCCACTCTAGCTACTCCCTTGTCCCAATGCACAGCCTGGCACAGGTTAAAGTGTCAGGACAGTAAGACCAGGATTCCCAGTGCTTTGCATCTATGGGGCACCCTGCTTCCTTCAGCCTTATCCAGCAAAAATTAGTTGTCAAACATCAGAAATCAGCTACGGCTTCCTGTCACAAGCCAGTTAAATCCTACATTGCCAGGCTAGTGCCAGGCTAGTGTTGGGTCCTACATTGCCAGGCTAGTGTTCGGTCAGGGAGCTGTGGCCATGTGTGCCTAGTGCACTGCCCACCACGCTGGTGGGAGGGCCCAGGAGTCCACGCGTGGGAACAGATACACTGAGCGGGCTGCACCCCACCGCAGTCTGGAGCCGGCCACAGAGTTGTGTGGAGCTCAGCCTGGCTGCGGCCCAGCTGGAGGCTCTGCTTTAAGGCCCTGTACCTGGAAGGCCCTGAGGCCTAATAAAGAAGCCTGTTTATGACCCGATGGTGTCCGTGAGTACATGGGGGGCCCGTTTAGCCCCTCAACCTGATCCTGCCCAGCTGAATCTCCCGTGTCCCAGCCAGGGGACACTACATGGTGTCAGAAGTGGGATTCCTACCAGCATCGTAGTTCATCCATACATCCAGTCCTACCCCCCCAGTCAAGCATGGAGCATTTCAAGCCACCATTAACTCTCAGTTTCACGGGGAACCTGGGGGGAAATTGGCAAAAGTGGGAGCAGCAACTCCGTATCTACCTCGAAGTAATGAAGGCTGAGGAAGAGTCACAGAGCTACCAGATAGCAGTTGCCTTGCACTGCCTGGGGGAGAAGACCCTGGAGGTGTACAATACCATCCCTGCTGTTTTTGCCAACCCTGCTCAGAGAATGCTAGAGGAGTTGCTCACCGTGTTCAGAGGCTACTGCGAGCCCAGGAAGAACCCCGTCTTTGAGAGATTCAGATTCTGGCGACTGCCCTACAATGAGACCACAAGCATCAATACCTTTGTCATGCCCTGCGAGACAAGGCCCAACACTGTGAGTTCAGCCCCACCGCGAATCTGATGCTCCGCGACAAGATAGACTTTAGCATCATGGATCCAAAGCTTATAGAGCGGCTCCTTGAAAAGCCTGATCTAATCCTCCAGCAAGCCCTCAATGTCTGCAGGACAAAGGTGATCACGAGGGCCCAGGTCACTGCCATGGCCACTGACATAAGTGTCCTCTTCAAGCCCAAGACTCTGCCAACTCCGATATGCCCAGCGAATAGCCCTCCCTCCCCACCCTGATCTGGAGAGTGCCTGGGCGCTCCATCTGCTCCCTGCAGGAGATGCAGATGGTTTCACAGACTCTGCCAGTGCCCTGCGTTTGGGGAAACCTTCCACAGATGGCAAGGATGGAACCACTTTGCCAAGGTGTGCAGAGCAAAGCTCCCCATCATGCGACCACCACGGGCGGTGAACACGCTGTTCCTGAGCGCGGTCACCCAGAGTAGCCCTGTCTGATGCACCGACTCATGTGGGGCCTGGTTTGATATGGTTTGGATTGCAGGTGTCCCCATCTCATTCAAGCTGGACACAAGGGCGGAGGCGAACACGATTCCCCTAAAAGTGGCCAGGACTCTACCATGGCAGGTCACTTGGTCGTAACCCGACATCATGGTGGTTGCCTTCGGAGGCTCCATAGTCACTCTGAAAGGACTGATCACAGCTACCTACAGCGCCGCCACAGTTGAGGCACGCCTGTTCGTTCTACGTCATGGACACTCACGACCCCCCTCTGCTCAGTAAGACTGTGTGCGTTGCCCTGGACCTCATCCGTCGCGTCCACAAAGTCAAACCCCGCCATCCTTCAATGAAAGAGGAACACCTCTCCCTCTACTCCGATGTCCTGAAGGACCTCGATCTCTTTCCAGGTCTCCATCACATCCACGTAGACCTCAACATGCCCTCAGCGATTCATGGGTGCAGGAAAATACCCTTCGCAGTTCAGAAGGGTCTCAAGGAGGCTCTCACAGACATGGAAACAGTGGGAGTCATTTCCAGGGTCACCAGGCCCACACCATGGGTCAGCAGTCTGGTGATCACCCAGAAGAAGAATGGGTCTCTGCGCCTCTGTCTCGACCCACGTGACCTGAACAAAGCCATTCGTCACCAGCACTTCTCCATTCCCACAGTTGAGGACATGCAGAGGAACCTAGCAGGCAAGTCCCTCTTCTCCATCCTGGATGAGAAGGATGGTTATTGGCAAGTGGCCCTGGATAAAGCCTCAGCAGAGTTGTGCACATTCAACATTCCTTGGGGGCGCTACCACTTCAATAGGTTCCCATTCGGAGTCAAGTCGGCCAGCGAGGTGTTCCAGAAGTGTCAGGACGCACGTTCCCTCGGCCGGGGGTTCCGGCACAGAGGGNCTGCCTATCTGCCCCAGGGCAGTCCCAGGCCTACATCTGGTGGCGCGGGACCTCACGTGGGTGAGTCCATGGCCACAGTGGGCCAAAGTGGGACAGTGTCACATTTGTTTTTAACCAACCTTTGACTTTCAAAACTGAAGCAAAAAGTGACCATTACCCCCAAAGCATCAGTTATTACCTCATAACATCTATACTCACAAATCAAAATGTATATGGACCCACATACTCCAAAAGCTTTGCAGTATTTATCTTCCGCTTGTTTAACAAATACTCTATTCAGTTTGTGCTACAAGAAAGAGTATCCACTGGTAAAATCAAGTTTGAAGTGTCACCATACTGAGCCCTGTACGCAGCAAGAAGTTAGATGAGGGAAGAGCAATCATTGAAAGGATTTGTAAAAGAGCTGGAGATCATCAGTGTAGTCAACAAGACAGACTTTGTTGACTACAAGCACTAAGCACAAAATGAGTCCTACAAGAAGGGTGGGATAAAAATGTGAATAAATAAATAAATTATTAAAATAAAAGTTTAAAACCAGAGAAATGGTGGTTTCAGCAACCAAGACAAGAAATATTTTCGCCTTGTCCCTATGATGAAAAGGGTTGCCTTCTAATATTGAAGGAAAGCCCACCTTCCACCCTGAGGGACCCTAGCCTTACCTAGGGTGGTGCATCTAGGTTTTGACAAAATGCAGATAAATGCAAAAAAAATCTTTTCAGGTTCCATATTCAAAATGCTAATTTTAGGTCTGTGTATTCAGTTTTCGTGTGAACCCAACATTTCCCCAAAAATGTAATATCTGATATCTCAAACTAGACCCCCCAAAATTGCATCACATATCCAGCCTGGAATTGAGTTGCTCTCTGAGTCTCAGCTTAGCCACCTGCTTGGGGATCCTATAGAGAGCCTTCCACAGCTGCAGGGGCTGTTGCTGTCTCAGGACTGCAGTCTCCAATACTTCAGCCAGGCTAATCCCAGTAGAGCCTAGCCCAGCCAGGGAGAAACGGTGAGTCTTTAGGTAATTTCAGACATGCCAGGCCTTTCAGCCTGCCAATCTGAACCCTGGACCGGGATCCATCTTGGATCCTGGTCCGTGGTCAGGACATCCATCCTTTAGACGTGCCAGCCTGATCTCTACCAGGGTTAGGGGAGGGGGCAGGTGTGCATGGGGAGGGGTCAGGGCTGTGCGGCATGCAGTCCCTCAGCCCCGCCCCCCTGCACTCCCTCAGCTGCCCACCCATTGTCAGGACGCATGTTCCCTCGGCCGGGGGGCGTCTTCAGGGGGAATGGCTATAAAAGGTACCGGCGGGGCCTGACTCCCCCGCCGGTAATCATTCTTGAGAGACTGGCCCCTTGCCTTGGAGATCCCTAAGCCTATTCTTGTATTCAGGTGGAGTGAATGGTCCTCGTGTTCCCCTTCCTTATTGCGTGAGAGGTTTGAGAGTGAGTACAAGGTGTGTCTTTTCCCTATTTGTTTCCTGCATAATTGGGTAGTGATCTCTAGCGGTGTGGGATACCTTTGTCCTTGATCCATAACCTTGTCAGCCTTCCCTTCCCTCCTGTTTTCCTTGCACATATCTTTTGTGAGAAAGTCCGGTCCCCCACTCACCTAGCTCCTTGCTCCCCTTCCCCCCTTTTTCTCTCCCCTCTCCCTGGAGCCCTTCCCTTCCCCCTCTTCCCCTCCACATAGACGCACGGTGCCCTGGGCCCTGAATAGTACCCCGAGCGTGTGGATTCCCCTGGTGTTCCTACGTCTTGGTTTTCTGAGGCAAACAGCTACCTTTTTGCTTTGTCCCTATGATGAAAAGGGTTGCCTTCTAATATTGAAGGAAAGCCCACCTTCCACCCTGAGGGACCCTAGCCTTACTGAGCTAGGTATCTGCATTAAGGGTAGTTGCCTCTGGTTGTCCTTACTTGTAACCTGTCTGTGTGTCCAGAGAGTGTGGGGCTCCCCCTCTTCCCTGCCCCTTTCCCTCTCCTTCCCATCCCTCCGTGACAAAAAGAAGAACTATGGATGCTTCAGTGACATCCCTGGCATTCACATCATCGCAGATGACATGGTCATTGCCGCCTTTAGCAAAGACGAGCGCGACCAGATCCTGCAGGCGGTGCTCCAGAGAACTTGTGAATGTGGAGTGAAGTTTAACAAGAACAAGATACAGTATATGGTACAGTGTCGGGTACATGGGACACATCTTCTCGGGCAAGGGAGTCCGCCCTGACGATGAAAAGGTGGAAGCCATCATCAAGATGCCTCCCTGCTCCGGAGGACAAAAAAACCCTGCAGCGCGTTCTGGGCACTGACTGCCCCGCTCTGTTACTGCTGCGCCAGGACGCTACATGGCTCTGGAATGCACATCATCAGTCTGCCTGCGATGCCATCAAGCAAGCCATCTCGTCTGCTCCTGTTCTGAGGTATTTTGACCCTGCTTGAACAGCTGGTGATCCAGGCGAATGCCTCCAAGGATGGGTTTGGGGCCTGCCTCTCGAAACAAGACCGCCCCATAGCCTACGCCTCCCGCTTCCTCACCTCAGTGGAGCAAAACTATGTGGAGTTTTGCTCCACTGAGCAAAACTCAGTGGAGCAAAACAAGACTGCCTCCATCATCATTGAAAGGATGAAAACAGTTTTTGCCCACCACGGCATCCCGAGGGAAATTGTGTGTGATCACACCCCGTTTGCCTGCAACGCAATGCAGCAGTTTGCAAACACGTGGGGTTTCTCACTCACGCATTCCAGTCCCGCCTACCCCCAATCCAATGGAAAAGCTAAGTGCACGGTCCAGATGGTCAAGCTCATGCTGAAGAAGGCTTCAAAGACGGCACTGACCCCTACCTTGCACTCTTGCACCTCTACAACACTCCAGTTTCGGGCATGTCCTTCTCTCCCATGCAACTTTTAATGGGGAGGGTCCTGCACAGCACCCTGCCAGCTACTGCCTCTGTCCTTGAACCGGAGGTGCCCCCCCAGCGCACACAAGCAGCTCAGAGACCACCAGAGATCTCAGTATGACAGAAGAGCCGCATCTCTACCCCCCATGACCTTTGGGGAGTCTGTTCACATGAAAACACCCTCGGGATGGATTCCTGCCACAGTGATCACCAAACGTCCAGAGGCCCGATTGTATGTGGTGCAGATGCCTCAAGGCAGCATGTACTGGCGCAACCGGAGCCACCTCTGAAAGGCATCCTGCTCGCCCCCTGCGGCTGCTCCTCCCTCTGACCCTGTCCTACCAGCTTCCCTTGCATCCATGCCACCCCAGCCTACTCAGGATGTGCCCTCACAGCCACCTGATCTGCTGACATCAATGGCACCGGCGCCGCCGTTCCCGGTGGAACACTCTCAGGTCCCGCCATCCCTGGCACCTCCTGAATCTCAGCTTGTGCAGGGTGTTCCCGCCACTGCTGAGCCCATGAGAAGCAGGTGGGACAATCAGTTACCTGCCCACTTCAAAGACTTCTACGTGGGGCAGTGGTAAGGACTGTCCCCCAGTGGTGAGCCATGTACTGGTGACTTCTGACTCCTAGTCCCGTTTTTGAGTACATCAGTGCTCGTTTTCACACTTGTCTATTGTTATGGTTATTGTTCACTTTTCAGGAGGGACTTTTGACTGTACACAAGGGGGATGTGGCGATGCGTGCCTAGCGCACAGCCCACCACACTGGTGGGAGGGGCCAGGACAGGAGCCCACGCGAGGGAACAGATACATTGAGAGGGCTGAGCCCCACCCAGCCGCAGTCTGAAGCCGGCGATGGAGCTGTGTGGAGCTCAGCCTGGATGCGGCCCAGCTGGAGGTCCAGTTTATAGGGCCCTGAACCTGGAAGGCCCTGAGGCCTAATAAAGAAGCCTGTTTTTGACCCGCTGGTGTCCGTGAGTACATGGAGATTCCATTTATCCTCTCAGCCTGATCCTGCCCAGCTGAGTCTCCCATGTCCCAGCCAAGGGACACTACAGGAGCAAAAGAAAGTTGGCTGACAGAGGACTGCCTGACTTGAGGGAGCTTTAGTGGGGGTGAGCATTGAAGCACCACTTCCCTGGGGTTGAACCATCTGGAGATGTGCAGGGAGGAAAAGAGGCTTAACTGGGCTTTGTTTAGGGGAGCAGCAAAGAGGCATGGGGGCAGAGCTGCAGCAGCACGGCAGGGTCACTAACTCTTTCCTTGACTTTTGGCAACCCCAGATTGTTGGACATTTTTACCCTCATGTGATAGAGACCTTTCACTTGCTTAATCTATCTTTTTAATCTATCTATCTATTACCAATAGTACTGGTAATAGATTTTCAACATTTTTTAAAAATGAACTCCAAAGTTCGGGGGATGATAACTTCCTCTGCCCCAAAAAAGTTTTAAGTTCGGTTTTAAAAAAATATCATATTGGAACTCTAAGCAGGAGTAAAATACGGTAAGATAAAATAAAATTAATTTTCCATTGTTAATTGTTTCAGAAAGTTTGTATTTCTCTATAAAAATACATAAATTCTTTCACAAACCATGTTAAGCACCAGACAGGACTTTATTTATCTATCTAATCTATCTATCTATCTATCTATCTATCTATCTATCTATCTATCTATCTATCTATCTATCTATCTCTCTCTCCCTACCTACCTACCTACCTACCTACCTCCCTACCTACCTACCTACGGGAAAATGTTTATTTCCGCTAAAAATATTTTTCCATTTCTGTTTTGTTCAACAAAAACTAATTTCATGTAGTTCAACGCAAATGAGGGAATGTGCTGACAGTATTGCCGTTACACCATGTAGATGGGAAGGGTTCCCTTGAGTTAAGTCCTCGCAGGAACCCGGTCCAAACAGCCAGATTCAAGCCAGCTCTCCTTAAGACAGCATTCTTGATTTACAGGTCTTCCACACCTGACAGTTCATCCCTCATAGTTTCAGGGCTTTCCCACTCAGAAGTCCATTTCAGCTCTGAGGCAGAGCCCTCCATTGGCTCGTTCCCCCATCTAAGCTCCTAGACTTCTTATAAACCTATGAGGCTGGCTCTGCCATGCCCAGAGCTCAACTGGTCCTAATCCACCTGCTCCCATTGACTGTCCCTGGTCAAGGGGAGCTTCTTTAAAGGGCCGGTCATTGCTAGCCCTTGGTGAGCAGCAACCTGCAGCGAATTTCCTCTCCCGGGGCCTGGTCCTGCAAGTACTTCCCTGTGCCCTGCTACACCCCATATTGAATTAGGGGCATGTCCCAAATCCAGGGTAGTGGATTCCACTGAGCAAAGAGTACTTGTGCACTGAAGTTACTCTCTTGGGGTAAATTACCGTAGGGTTAAAGGTATGGAGTGGTATTCTCCACAAATGAAAAGTCCTTATCCAAAAAGCCACTTTCTATGGGGTGGGGGAAGTGTTGTGAAGGAAAACTTTAACAGCGGTAAATGTATTGTCATACACTGCAACAACTGCCCCATGTGTGTATGCGTAGAGATAGATACACATGCCAACTCCCAGTAGTTTCAGAAGTGTCTGCTTCTGAGGAGCAGACTGGCTAACCTTCCTGAGACTAATGGGAACATATTACCATACACAGTTAGCTGTTGTCTTCAAACAATGATTACATGTCTTGTAATGTCTATTACAGGCATGAACATGCCTTCCCCTTAATGAGACTCTTTTTTTGCTTTCTCTAATTCAGTTCTATTCCAAATTCAGTGACAAATTCTGTTCATAACAGGATATTAAATATCACTCTGTTACACTGCATGAGGCTTTTTCCATTTTAATTATAAGCAAGCTTCTAATTGGAACATTTTAAGAGAGAACATTTGTCTCTGGGTCTTTCACTTCTGTATGGATAGCTCAGGAATATGAAAAAGGACTCCTCTTACTTTAATGAACGGTATTCAGCTCCATTATTTCAGAAGCGGTAACCTAATTTCATTTCCCATTCAGTAAGTTAGGGAGTTTTCACTGAAAATAAATAGGATGTTAATAGAAATCGTACAAGTGGTTATGGACAGCAATGACCGTTAGAATGCTTGCTGTTTTTCAAATAATTTGGTCATAAAAATCAAACTTCATTTGGCAAAAACGAGTTAAAAGCATGTTGGAATTGTTAATGTTAAACATGATCCTGCCATAGGAAAAAAATATTCAACAATATATATCAGGAATTAGTTTGGTGTTAAATGTATCCTACATAGGGAAATGCATTAAAACATGCTTTTTAAAATAGTATGATTGACTTTACTAAATCACCAGGATATCAGCAAGTCCACAGTCAACCTGCTAAGCTTTATTTCAAAATACTTTTTTTACCAGCTCTAATTATTTGAGAAAGAAGCTTATTCTATTATGAAAGAAAAACAAATAATGATAAAACATATCTGCATGCATAATCATTGATTGTAATCTGTTGTACACTGATTTCAGTAAAATGGATGCTGTAGCTGTAGTCATCCTGCATCAAAGCAGGGGACTGGACTAGATGATCCTCAAGGTCCCTTCCAACTAGAGCCAAAACAGGGAGCTCATTTGCTACCCATGGGTGATGCCCGCAATTTCAAGTACCATTTTGGGTGCCCAAGGAGCTATCCATGGACACCCAATTACACCAAGTATTACCGTTACCCATTAACAAGTTACTGATTTACTCGTCAGTAAATCGGTAAAGGAATTGGTACAGGAAGTCAAAAAATCAGTCCCAGAAGTTGGAAAATTGGGATGAAATACAGTGTTTCAGTACATTTGGTAGTCCAGAAGCACTAACCAAGTACCGATTTGTACCTGATATTACCGAGTTAGGTCAAGTACCTCAATTTTGATTGTGTTTTCAGATTCTTGTTTCAGCTCTATTTCCAACTCTGTAATTCTGTGATTAATTCACTATAGAAAGACATCGTACTGGCACTAGTATGTTAGTTTGTCAGCAGTTCCACTAAGCCTTCACATCACAGTTGGATTGCAAAAAGGGGTTTCATTAAAGGAAAAGTTGAAGCACTTTCAACTTCACTTCCCTCAGCTGTTGTTAATTCAAATAGAATAGATTATGAGCTTCTATTCATAAAACATACATCTATCAGTATTTAAAAACAAACGCCTAGTACACTCAGGTAATCCCCCCTAGTCACAACACTGCCCATAATATGAAAAATAAACCTCATTAAAATGCAGCCCGAGGACCCAATCCCACGTAAGGGCCTGTAGTATGTATGTGTACGCCAGAGGCCTATTCACTGCAGTGGACTCCCTGTGGGTACGGAGGTCAGTATTAGGAGAGCCATAATTTATTGTGTGACACCTTAGTCTCATTGTACTTGACAGATGAAAGAGGAAGAGTGACTAGTGGGTGAGCATGGAGGAAAGAGAGGAAGGTGAAAGGAAAAGATTGTGATTTAGGAAATAAAAGGAAAGAAAGTAAGAAGAGAGGATGAGACGGGTGGAAAGAAACTAGAGGGAATCATGGTGGGAAGATGATGAGTAGTTTGGAAAAGAGGAGGCGAGAGAGCTAGGGCTGAGATAGGAATTCCACCTGTGTTCCGACTGTGAGAACCAGGCATTTCAATCGTTGCGGAATGATTGAAAAAATGTTCGCCTGCTGGCGTATGCGCAGAATGGCGGTGACCATTTTGCACATGCGCAAATCATTCAATTGGAATTCCAATCAAAATTTTATTTCAATCAGAATTCTGATTTGAAATACTGACCGCCATTCTGTTTTCACGGAACTGTTCCGCAAAAATGGAACAGCTGTTTTGAACTGGCCCTGGGGAGCACACGAGGACAGAAAGAAGCAAACGGACAGAAGAAAAAGGAATTGAAGTTGAGGGGACAGTTTGCCGTATGATTGACCCACAGAAGTTAAGCACCTGCCAATGAGTTCATCACTATGTTGCACCAACATGTGGGAGCAACTGCGCTGTTGTGTGGCCGAGTGCTCAGAGTAGCCCTGCTATGTGGAGCATTCATTCCCTGTGCTCTGGCCCCAACACCCTGGATTCTGGAATGACAGTCTCCGCCCTCAGTTCAGGTTGCTGGCTATCAGGGAAGCCTGACGGAATGAGTGCAGTCGCAGTCAAACACAGGTTCCTTTCTGTCATTACATGAAAACAGCCGCAGGTCACTTGAGGGAAGACTGTCCTTTTTATGATGTTATCTCAGAGTATTGCCACACCAGACACTGATGGTGATCTCCATCACATCGCTGAGGATTGCTAACGTTGGAAACATGTCCTTTTACAGAAAGGGTCCTCTAGTACAATGTGCCAATGAAAGGCTATCTTCTCTGTTTAGGCCAAATGCTGCGGACCCGCTCCGTAATTATGCAAGCGCAAGGAGAGGGAAGGCTCTGTCCTACGCAGCTCACCCAGTACAGAAACTGTGCTGTAAAACCATGCTACAGTTGGATTCTCGGGGAGTGGACACCATGCAAAGTAAAGGTATGTCATGTTTTAATACCTATACAGCAATTCCTAACAATGCCAATGAAAACACATTTTTTGTATCTTCAAACAATAGAATTATGAGACAATTGATTTAATTAAACCATTTGCAGGCCTCCAGGACAATGCATTTCTACCATTCAGAGCATGATGAAATTGACACTGAGCTAAAGGGAGTTCATCACTAATAGTACTATTAATGCAAAACAACCAGCCATTAAAAAGTAATTGCAATAGCATTGCTCACAGTCATGTACGTGGATATAAATTCTGCAAACTTTTACTGGATCCCAGCTTGCTGAATCCATTATTTAATTAGGTAGGAAAAAGAAACACCTACAGCTTATTTGGGAAGTGTTTTACTTTTGTACATGGCACCACAGCATAGTATGGGGTGGACCGTGACTCAGATGGTAGAGTGCATGTTTTCCGTGTATAAGGCCCCAGGATCAATCCCCAGCATCTCCAATTCAGGATCTCTAGCAGCATGCCTGCCTGGGTAAGACCTCGGCAGGGGATCCTGGAGGGTCTCAGGTAGCACACCTGGGTGAGGCCTCTGCTGGAGTCCCTGGAGAGCTGGATTTGATGTCGCGGATGCCTCAGTTTCCCAAAAAGGAAAAAGTAATTAGTGCTTCAAAGCAGACACAATCTGACCTGAATATAGGGTACTAGTTCCCAATATTAGGGTAAAACTGAGATCACCCCTACTATGTGGGTAAGAGTAAACCCTCCTTAGTACGTATATGTAATGACAGTATATTTTTAAAGGAGGACTCAAGACAAAAATAATATAAAAAACATATAGATTTACTTAAATTCAAATATGGTTTCAGATAATACAAAAAGGAAAACTCATTCAGTTACAAATATGAACAATATGATACAAAAGACATCCAAAGAACACCGTACATTGTCTAAGTCAAAACCTTAAAGAAAAAGCTATGTTTTCTATCTATCTATCTGGCTCAGTGTCATAGTTACCAGTTCTTTAGGCCCACATCTGCCTGGTTGAGAAGGCTTCAGGAATCCAAAAGCTTTCAAAATTTCTCCCTTCCAGGGCAGGCATATTTATCCTACATTTCTGTATGTTCCAGCGCTTTCTGAAATTAATAAGTGTCTACCCACTTGACTGACCAGTTGAAATCAAAAACTACAGAATAGGCATTTTTGCCAGAAACTGAACACACTAAAACTGATTAATAACTTAAGCCTAGCATTTCAATGGAAGACACACACAAAGCCTACTGGTAGAAGTTGGAATGTTTCCAAATACACACTAGCTAACTTCTCTCACAATTTACAAGTGAGTTTCAGGTTAAGCCACTAACACACACAGGTGAAAAAGTAAAGCAGGGTTAACCAAAGAGAAAGCTGGATAAGAAACAAACAGAGAGTTTCAAAAGCAAGTCTTCCTAGTCTCTCTCCTAATCAGCATTTTGGCTTTGTCAAACTGATCTCTTCACATTTTGAATCAGAGGTTTGCCAAGCACATATTAAAATACATCAAAATACATGCCAATGCATGACATTCAAACCCTTCTGCCATGTCCAGTTGTGACAATACTGGGCTAAGATGGACCATTAGTCTGACTCAGTTAGGCGGCTCCTTATAGCTCTAGATATCTACAGGTCTTAAGACAATGTGTTTTAAAGATATTGTCTGAAGTGCAGAGTATGGCTTTTTCCTTAGTGTGGTTACTTTTTTAATGGCCTGAAAATGTAAAAGTCTGCTTGAAACATAATGGCTCTCCCCCAACACACACACCCCTTTGCTGTGTCAGCACGTGGAGTCTGCATTTCCTCACTATCTCTATGTTGCATTCTGCATGCATTGATTTCCCTTATGCTTCCCCTTCCCCCTGCTTCGGCTTTCTCTTAGATCATGCTTCACCTGTTAGAGCATTTTAGCCATTAACTCCAGCTAACTTAAACTGATGTGAATTGTCTGCACTCAGCTCGTTCACATGGGGAAATCTGCTTCACCTGCATATAGCCAAACTGTACGGCTGTAGAGGGCTGAGGGGGAGGAGGGTGACAAATCATCTCCCTCAGAGAGCAGTAAAAGATCCTCTGGGACTGCTGCAAGCAGATGATAATTACAGCACGGCTCTTTGTGTTTCTAGTAATCATCACCTCAGGAATCTTCCTTCGGTTATCACCTATTATGGAATGTGGGTCTATTACAGAAATCCCAATTCTAGCAAACTGCCTCACAAATCAATGCAAGATTGAAGGTTTACAAAATGGGTACCAGTGTTGTGGTACTCTACTCTGTGTGCTCTTATCACATGTGGCAAAAGGCAGGTGTCCCCTTACCTCACCAAATGGCACTTTGAGAGTTCAATAGTTTAAAGAAAGTAGGTGCAGTTGTACCTAACTTGCAAGGCTATTATTAGGCTCAGCTGATCATAAAACAGACAGGCTAACTTTAATGAAAGCTGCTACCAGAGTTTATATTTAGCAGCTCAGTATTTACCACTCTATTACTAGAGATGAGTAGTTATTCCCTATTGTAGGTATAGTCAAGTTATCAGTGGGTTTTAATGCACGACCTGGGAGCGGCCAGCAACCTGGAGCCTTCCCATGTGGTCCCCACACAGCAGCTAGTAGCGTAGACAGTGTTGGGAGTCCTTCAGATGGGCAGCTGCCACAGTTGGCACTGGCATGCTCCCTGTTCTACTGGACAGCTGCTCCAGTGAGCTCGCTCCTGCCGGGCGACCAGAGGGACGCTTTGACTGGATACCAGCTTCCTGAATCCATTATTTAATTAGTTAGTAAAAAGAAACACCTACAGCTTACTTTGGAAGTGGTTTACGTTTGTACTTAACACTACAGCACAGTATATCTCTAGCTATCTAACAAAACACTGCGTCTTTTACCACTACTGTCTAAAGTGCAGAGTACGGCTTTCTGCTTAGGGTGGTTACTTCTTTAATGGCCTGAATGCGTAAAGGTCTGATTGAATTGTAATGCGCGCGCGCGCACACACACACAAATATTGGAAACCTATCCTTTTACAGAAAATGTCCTCTCTAGTACAACATGCCAATGAAAGCCTATCTTCTCAGTTTAGGCCAAATGCTGTGGCTATGCTCCATAATTACACAGCGAGATCCATGCTGGCTCTGATGGAATGGGGGCTCACAGCCAGGGAAGACTTCTTCCCTGCCCGTGACTCCCCTTCCCATTGGAGCCAGTGCTAGTGCACCTCTCTCAACTAACAGCTGGCTGGGAGAGGAGGAGCACAAATTGAGCCCCTGAGAACTTTTGTGCTCCCCTCTCCTGGGCGCTGTCTATTGAGAGGGGCGTGCTAGCCATGCCTCTATGGTGCTGGTGGACCCAGGGCTGAAGGAGACCCTAAGAAACAAGACCTGGCCCCGTGGTTGTCTGTTGCCCTAGTTTGGGCCATGTTAACCACGCTGCGTGCTTCACATTCCTGGAAATAACAGCAGCGGGTTGTTATTCCCAAACCATAACCGGGAATATGGTTATGGCTCAGTATAACCAGCCCATGTATTGTGGTCATGGCAGCCACCATTCATACAGACAGGTGAATCTGGGACTGCTGGGGGCCAGTGTGTGGCAACACCTTGTTTGTTAACACCCAGTGATATTGTAACGTGGCAATACCTTGATAAATGCCAATACATGTTGATACATTATACCGAAAGCCATAGTGGGTTTTTTTACACACACAATTCTCCTGGATGTTTGCTGTTACATCCTGAACTTTCTGTGTGTCTAAATCACTCACCCAGATCAATTCAATTCATTTTTATTGTTTTGGCCATTGGCCATACCAAATACAAAATAAAATTAAAAAATTGAAAGGTAAACACAATATCACTCACCCAGATCTTAAACATCCGGATCTTTGAACTTCTGCGTAGAGCTTCTCTCAGAACGTTTGTGTGTAAAAGGTTCTCCTGGTAAACTGCTTTGCTCCAGGCGGTTGTGGTCACTTGGTTTCCATGGCAGACCATCACATCTACGGCTGCGGCTACTTTAGACTGCCTCAGGGCAGTGTTTATGTGAAGAATGCATCCAGGAACTGCCTCAGGGCAGTGCATCCGGAACTTACTTGTGGACTTGTAAACCCAGAAGATTGAAAAATCCGGAACGTTAATGTGTGCATAAAAATGCCCAGTGTCATTGGCCATAATAAATATTATTCTAAACCTATTAATCTCCACTTGGTTGGGGGTTAGTAATTTATCTGTTCCGTTTCAAGAGCTGGAAATACACTGTAGCTTGATTAGCACCCATCTCCCCAGAGAGCTGTCTCCCTGTCAACTTCTTTCTCCTCCAGCAGTTCCTACACACTCTAAACTAGCTGGCAGCTGGATGAGTTATTCACACACCATTAATCTAGGTCTGTAATAGAGGCTTCTGCAGTGAAACAGTAATTTAGAAAAGGAAGTTACACACTGACTAGACTGAAACATGATGCTGAAAACTTAATGTCTCACTGCGTACAGTAAATCTACACTAATACTTTTCTAAGACACATTTGATTACCAACTGCTTTAAATCCAACTAGTTATACTTCCATTTAAATCACAATAACAGTCAGCAAGGTAGTGCAGAAAAAGAAAATAAGACATTGTATGGATATAAAACAGCCAGTCTCGAGACTCCTGCTACAAACTCCTAGTGGTAAGGAACTATAAATACATTGAGGAAGATAGGTTTTTGGAGTTGTAGTTGGGATCAATTTCCGACCCCCACCCCCAAATCTACTGTCAAGTGATCAATAAAGTCTGCTTGGATTGTAATGCGTCACAAACACAACCTCAAAAACGGTGTGCGTCTCATTTGAATGTCTTATTTTATGCTAGAAAATGCTCATGTCCATAAAGTCCAATGCAAAATAAAAACCACAGCATATCCATGTCATGTTTAAAAAGTAGGCAAAACTCCACCCCCTTCTACACTGTATTGCCTGGCCTCCTACATCAGAGCTGAAATATTTATCCCTGACTATTGGTAATAGTTGGATTTGCAATAACTGAACCGGTAACTGTTGGTTGCCAAGCGGCAAATGTTTATTAACTGAAAGTTTGCATTGCCGCTTTGTGCCATTTACCATGTTGCCACATTCTATTTTTCCATGCGTTCTACAGTTACAGAGTACTTCCATTTGCCCATCATTATTTTCCTGTTTACCACCCCTGGATCCTGGTTTCAAATTTAACTCCGTTTCCCTGACTTACTGAGTTAACCATTGGATACCTGGTTCAAACCTGCTGGATGCTGCTTTACTATTGGTCTGAAATTAAACCAAAAATAATAGAATGCAAAAGTGGTAAGTTGGTTACATGGGTAAAGCAATAAAACCATTATTTCAGTTAATTGGATAATGACTGATGTATCTAGATACTGATTTTCTACCTGATTAAAGATCCAGAATTCTGGTTATTAACCACAGTTACGGAGTTAACTATCCATTTCAGCTCCATCCTATATAGGGTTTGAAATGGTCCATCTAGTACAGTATTGTCTCCAACACTGGGTGTAAACAGATGGAAGGCAGTCCCATCTCAGCTCTGCCTCACCCCCAGGTGGCCCATCCATCTAAAGGCAGGCCGCCAGATGTGCGGGTAGAGCAGAGGCAGCCTTCTCCACTCCAACCCCACTTCCGGTACTCTGGAATGTGCCAGAGCACCACCAGCAGGGCGGACCAGCCGAACCCAGGGCACTAGCCGAAGGCAGAGCTGCTGTTCGTCCGCTCGGCGGACAGCCACTGCAGTTTCACTCTTGGCCAACAGTGGCCCCAGGCAACACCAAAGACATTTTGGCAGCAGCTTAGAGCATCAGGTGATTGACCACAACTCTATGGTGTGGGGAAGAGGGTACCTCACGGACAGACCGTGGGTTGTGGTAACCACTGGGTCCATGTAAACCCAACTCAGGCAGGCCTGGATGTGGGGGATCTGGGGCTGAACACCCCAGAGAAGCTCCAGGGGTGGCCAGGCCCACATCTGTCTAAAAACACCCATTGTCCTGAGACAAGAAAGGTGCAGGATTCCTGCACATAGCAGCTCTGGAATAATTTGCCCTCCTAATAGAGAGAGTATGTTCACCTCCTGGATTTTGGTTCTTGATACGTACCCTTAAGAGATTGGAATCCCCTCATCATAAAAATATTCTTTGAAGTATTGTCATGCACACTCACGGATTATAGTCAGGACTAAATTTGTGGTGAGGGCTATTAAATTCAAGTGGGACTGAGCCCTGGAAAATGTTCTTGGAAGAAGTGTGCACGCCAAAATGTGACACCCAGGGAAAGGCTGCTGTTGGTCATTTCAGGGCTGGAAATGTATTTGGCTTTCATTAAAGACCACCCTGCCCAACCCCTTGCACTAGTCATCATATAGATTCAATCACAAGAACTCTTGTCTTAATCTCAGCTGTAGAAAGGCAGGGTGACCCAGTTTCCTAGCTGGAAACTAGAATTCGTTTCCCAGCTCTGACAAATTCTGGGGCAGGGGGCATGGCTTCTGGAGCAGGCTTGAGCCCTGGCAAATCATGTTTACAAATTAAGCACAGAATGAGAGTTCCAGTAATCATGCTTGGTACTTGAATTCTTCCAACAGACACATTGAGATACTCGCTTCCTTTTTGAAGCTGTTGCAGTTTTAAACGGCTGTTCAACAACTGGAGTGGATGGTAGCCCAAAGGCAACTGTATAGTAGTTGTGTGGGACAAATCCCGGTATGGATAAGACTCAGTCTCATCACAGAGGATCTTTGCAGCAGGGCTGGAGGAGCAAGTATCCTGTTGTACACTTTAAGGGCCCCTCACAATAAGCCTGCCATTTCAGTAGTCTAGTGCATGGCCTGGCTACCCAAAAGAGGGGAAGGCACAAACCAGGGGCGTAGCTTATGTGAGAGGGGCGGGATATAAATATTTGAAATAAAATAAAATAAATAGCTAGGTTGGAATGGGCCCTGGTGCAGAAGAAGGAACAGCCACACCTCTGTCCCTTTTACGAGCAGCAGAAAACGTGATGCAGCAGGAAGTGTGGGCCCCCTAAGGGCATGGATCCTTGGGCAGTTGCATTGCCTGTTCCCATCCCTCCCACCACCTTTATGCACCTACAGAGGCTCAGGGCACATTCTGGCATGCAGTCAGGAGAGCGCTCCAGGTTCTTTCCCAGTTAGAGATTCTACATCAAAACACTTGTTCTCGCTTGTTCATGTTGCAGTGTCTATTTCGGTGCCCTCAATTTCTGTTGCTTCTTCTAGGGTGGGCAATGTGGTGACGGATTCCAGGTGCGCAACCTCACATGCGTGGTCCATGATGGCTTTATCTCAACTATGTCTAAGCAAGTAGAAACCACTCTGTGTGGAGACCTGCCACCTAAAGATGGCATGCTACTGCTACCATGTTCCTTGCCTTGTCCAGGTAATCCCTTCTGAGCTTGTGTTCAAGAACCGATTCTAGGTATGCTATCGGAGGCAATGGCTCCTCTGGAATTGGTGCTATCCAGTATAATGTTAGAGTAACACTGTTCTTTACTACTACGCTCCTCCCTCCACTGACTCTCTCTACCTGAACACATTACACAACCTCCTTGGGTGAGGCCACATGAGCAGTGAGGATCCAATCCCTGTGCGGCCTCGTGGCATGCAACTGCAGCCACCACATTGCAGGGCCAGCACAGGGAGCTGGGCAGATAAGCAGTCCCTCCACCCACCCCACCCCATCCCCCGAGAGGAAGCCGGATGTCCAGGTCACTCTCAGAGCTTCTGGGCCACAGCACCAGCCACACAAGCACCCGTCCCTGCCCTGCTTTCCTCCCCCAGAGGAAGTCTGACAGAGATCCCACCCCATGCCATGATAATACTGCATGTGATGGGCAAGAGTGCCCACCACGGTGCTCCACACGTGGTGGGCCAGTTGTGGTAAGGTTGCTACACATGTCCTTGGAATTTTTCCAAGGACACGTAGTGGCCAATTGTTTGCCACGCACCAGACCAGGGGGAACATCTGGCAGCCACCGGTCACTGGTGCAATGCATCGCATAGCCTGGCTGCCTAAGCAGTCTTCATGGTCTTGCTCCCCCCTATCTTTCCACACTCGTTTCCCACCACATTTCCACCTGGGATCTTTGTTCCTTCTCTGCCACCAACCTAACCTGCTCATGAGTCCTCTGCTTCTTAAAACGTTTTTGCCCCTTCTCCCTTGCTTCCCCATATGCCTGGAGTTCTTCCCGGAATGCATTTGCTCTACTCACTCCCACCCAACCTTCAAATTAGGGCTGAACTCGTTCTCGTGTTTCTCGGTGAGAATCTCCGTTCTCGGCTCGTTCTGAAAAATGAGAACGAGATTAGAATCAGCAATGTCTCAACTGCATTCTCACCGAGAAACATGAGGGGAAAACAACAACAACAAAAGAACTGGGCATGAGCAAAATAGCTGCCGGGGCCATTCTGTGCGTGTGCGGCCCTTTTCCAAAATGGTGCCAGCAGCATCACTGCCATTTTGTAAAAGGGCAGCCATTCTGCGCATGCGTGATGGCCAGTTACACATACGCAGACTGGCTGCCCTTTTCCGAAAGGACAGTGACACTGCCAGCCAGGCGCATGGTGAGTAACCCCGGGTTTATGCTGAGGGCCGCCAAGTGCTAGGGGCCATTGAACCCATTTATATATTTTTTTTTCTTCCTTCCGGTGGGCCGCCCGCTCCCACTACTCTCTACTCTCCCTGGGCAGGCAGCCGCCTTAGGAAGCCTTGCCTTGCGCTGCTGCGTTGTAGTCCAGCAGTGTTGGTCCCCCACGTGACACTGTGGCTTGAATTTCCCAGGGCTGCTAGCAGCTGCCTAGATCAGCTGCTTAGTACTTCTAGCTCCAGAGAGACAAAGGGGACGGGGGGGGGGGGGCATCTTGACTTCTTGGCCAGGGGCCCATTCCACCCTAGCTACGCCCCTGCTGCTTGCACTATTTTGGAAAAGGGACACACAGAATGGCCCTGGTGACCATTTTGCACATTCACAGTTTGTTTGTTTGTTTGTTTGTTTGTTTGTTGGGTCTATTTTGAGAAATCTCACGAGATATCTTACAAAAACCAAAAGGGCTTCTCGTTTCAGCCCTACTTCAAATTTTCCCTGAAAACCTACCTCTTCTGTCGGGCTTTCCCTAGCTCCTCAACCCTGCAGACTCATCACTATGGCTGAAACAAGAATGGATTTAATTCTCACGAGACTTCAGAATCCTTCACAAGAACTCGAGACAATCTTGCTAATGGTTTGAGAATCTTCTAGAAAAGATTCTAGAAAATTTTGTAAAAGCCACTGAACGCCAGGACTGTTCTGCGCATGCACATGCCCAGACCAGCTTCCCATTTCCAAAATGGCGCTGAAGCTGCCGGCGTCATTTTGGAAAAGGGCCATGTATGTGCAGAACAGTGCCAATAGCCATTTTGCCCATGCGCATGGCTTTTAAAATTTTTTTGAGAATCTCACAAGAATAGTGTTGAGAATGGCCAATTCTTGGCTTGTTCTCGCTTGGAAAAATCATGTCAAGAGCCCAGTTCACAACAAGATTCTCATGATCTCGATTCAGCCCTACTTATCACTGATGCCTCTTCTTCCATCTTTCGCTCAGGGTCCCCATCTCCCCTGTAGCTAAGCTAAGCACATGCACCTGCAACTTCTCAACTTTGTTAATATATCCCTGTCTCTCCCTTTCTTCCTCTCTTCCTTGTCTCCTGTCTTGTCTTTCCTAGACTGTAAACCCCTTGTGGTAGGGACCTATCTCTAATTAATGACTGTACAACGCCCGATACATTGCTAGCACTATATAAATAATAATAGTAGTACTAGTATGTGTACATTAGGACTGAAGTAAAGCCAGACAGTTTTTTGTCTTCCTGGAAAATTTGCACATTTTTTTGGAACACTGGTCAGAATTCCATGGTGAAATTCCATCCAAAGTCCTGACTGCAGGGTCATTTTGCGCCTTGCACTGAGCTTGTGAAAAACAGCAGGGTTCATACTACACATGCGCAGAATGGCAGTGCCCCTACTGCGTATGTGCAAAATAGCAGCACAATACAGGGTGCCACCATTTTGCACAGGCACGGTACAGTGGGAAATTAACCTGATTGTTCTGACAAAACTCAAGTGGGATCATATTCCGGTCCGTATTTTGCTGAAACAATGGGAACAGCCAGATCTGCCAAAACCAGAATTCTGTTTCAGCCCTAGGGGGTATCCCCTCTGCCAGGATTACACATACATTATGGTGGTGTTAGAAGCCCCAAATTGGGGCCTCACTCTGCAAAGAATATTAATCTGAGGCAAGATACCAGAAGTGAGGGTGCCAGACAACAAGAGGGGCTGGTGAAGGACAGCTGAGGGTAACAGAAGTTAAAACATGTGATTCTTTAGCTTAGCTATGGCCTCAACTTGACTATTCCCACCACCTAAGGGTTTTTTTCTCTCTCCTTAGAGGTTAGGTGCTGATCCCATCTGACACAAAAGTAGCAAAAGCAGCCGCACTATCGAGATGTCACTGGCATGAGTTCTAACAAAACCAATGTGTGTGCAAGCTCTTTGAGGCTGCCTTTGTTTGATAATGATGCTTTATTCTTTTGACATATAGGTGATTGCCACTTGACAGAATGGTCAGAGTGGAGCGCTTGTGAATTAACGTGCATTGATGGAAGGAGCTTTGAGATTACGGGTCACCAGTCTCGATCAAGAACATTTATAATTCAATCTTTTGAGAACCAAGACAGCTGCCCGGAACAGGTCTTGGAGACACGTCCTTGTTCAGGTAGGGATGCTACAGCCCTGGGTTGTTGGGTTTGTTTACTCATTCACAAGCCTGTTTTTGTAGCATCCTGTAAGCTAATTACTATTGACTTGCTTGATTATAGGAGGGAAATGCTACAACTATATATGGAAAACCAGCCTTTGGAGAGATAATGAACGCACAGTGTGGTGCCAACGTTCAGACGGAATAAATGTCACAGGTATGTATGCAGAGCCTAGCAATGCACAACATGGAATTGGCAGGATTCGCTTGCAGTCAGTCACCTGGGGGGAAATTTTGAAAAGGTTACAAAGTCGTCAAAGTTTGCAAGCAAGAGAACCTCTTTTTTCATCTGACTTTGGGCCTAATTTGAGTTGGGCGTTTCCAGTATGCCATGTGTATGTTTAAATCATGGAGAAATACGTACGTAGGAATTGACCAACCTTATTACTATGTGACTGTTGGGCTCATCATGCAAATAAAATGATCTGGCCAAGTTGCACTGAAGGACTGGAAGGGTCAATGTCCATCCATTTTCAGTATAGGCCTTATTAGTGCCCAAGGCAGAATCAGGATACTGTACCCTTTCTGCACCAGGAAGCCCCAGCCATTCACCCCTCCACCCCACAGGACTTCCATTGTTCTGCTTGCTTACAACTTTTTCCTCTCTAGAATGAACAGCACTGCACTTTCAGTGCTTTCAGGCCCAGCAATTTGAATACCAGTGAGGCCACACTGGTGGGATGCACCTAGGACATCTTCCATTTTGTTTGTTTGTTTGTTGGTTTGTTTTTAAACAATTCTTACCCCACCCTTCCCAATATGGCTCTGGGCGGCTTACAAAACATATCCTGTCTCAGGATATTTGTTGGTTGAGGCCCCTGATCTGAAGCTAATGCTGCTTGATTCAAGGTCAGTGGCAAAAAAATTTTTAAAATTAATCGATCATCTTTGATCTTATTCAGGATGAGGCCGCTGACCTCATATGCATTATATAAACCTGGCTGGATGAGGCTTCTGGGCCTCTGTTGTCCCAGATGGTGCCAGCCCAGGTAATTGGGTGACTTCAACATACATGCTGAGACTAACCTTTTGGGGGTCAGGGACTTCATGGCCTCCATGACAACCGTGAATCTATCCCAAATAATATCTGGCTTGACGCATGACACACTGGATTTGATGTTTTGCACC
>QEPC01015142.1:1676744-1692313 GCA_003113815.1 Sphenodon punctatus | reverse complement strand
TAAAGGGTGGTTAGCGTCATGTCTGTTTTCACCCTTTGTCTCTCTTAGATTGTAAGCCCCTTGGGGTAGGGGCAGTCTACAACTGCTGATTGTACAGTGCTGGGTACATTGCTGGCACTAGATAGACAGATGCAGTCACAGGCCACAGTTGGTCCTGGGCCGGACATTCCCTACCCCTGCTTGACATACTGTCTGTATGCATTCTCTTTGATCGCTCATGTGCCCCTGTAAGAGACAGAACACAGAATAACAACAATCTTTCTGATTGGAACAGCTTTTGTTAGTGAATATGTGCAAGATTTATTTTATTTATTTATTTTATTAAAATTTATATCCCTCCCTTCCCCGAAGGTTCAGGGCAGTTTACAAAAACAAAATTACACACCAAAAAATGGTAAAAATACAAAACAATACAATAAAAAAAAATTAAAAAAATTCCTACCTACACCCCCAAAATCCACCCACCCAACCTCTGAGCTGCACAAAGCTCTTTTTCAAGGAGGTCCTCAGCCTGCCTGTTGGAGGAGAGCTCTGTGAATCTGAAAGCCTCGCCAACAAAAGCAGATCCCATCAAATACATTGCCTTAGCTAGCTTGTCACTTGTGTCGCTAATATGTGGGGCCAACACAGTCACCATATTCTGACCAAATGCAGATGTAACAGACTGGTACCAGAGGGGCCAATCCAAGGGGCATGCAAGCACCAGGTGCAGATTGCACATGCCCATACCAAGTATACATTGCACATGCACCTAGTGCAGGACATGTGCACACTATGGTACATGCGTGCTCTCTGCTTGGTGCGTGCACATTCTGTGCTTGGTGAACACGTGCCTTTAGTGTGTGCGCATATCTTGGATCGGCCCAAAGAGGCTTGAGAACTTCCCTAAACATGGGATCCTAGAGACTTCTCCCTCTTTGTTGCCTGTGTAGCCTGGCAGCAGCCCACACTCCCTTCCATGTCAGCTCACAGAAGGAAGCCGGCCCATTGTGCAGTACTCAGGATCTAGAGTGAGCACATGCCCTTGCCCACCAGGGAGCTCTGTAAGGCAGGCAGTCACTCAGACAGAATGGCTGATGGGGCAGATTTAAAGCTACACACTCAGTTCTACGGCCTANCATGTCAGCTCACAGAAGGAAGCCGGCCCATTGTGCAGTACTCAGGATCTAGAGTGAGCACATGCCCTTGCCCACCAGGGAGCTCTGTAAGGCAGGCAGTCACTCAGACAGAATGGCTGATGGGGTAGATTTAAAGCTACACACTCAGTTCTACGGCCTATAACAAAATCAAGAACAACATTTTCTAAGTTGAGGGTCTAATTGTGTACCTAAAAAGTGTTGTGGCTTGCAAAGGCGTTAAACCTCCTCAGCAAGTCTAGAAGTCATGGGAGCAAGAGGAACCGAAGCAGGCCCCTTAGTTATGGACATTTGAATTTGAAACTTCTCATATATCCCCCCTCCCTTTACATTTTTATCTACAACCCCATTTTGGCACAGGAGTTTCTAGCCAGACAGCGTGCACTAAGGGTTTGTGAGGCAGCTCTGCAAATGGGCATAGTAGGCCCAATCCAAAGCACACTTACATACACACCCACACCCATGCACACGAGTTTGCAGAACCCAGACTTTGAAGTTCAGGAGAAAGCTGGAGCATGCAAGTTGCACGAGATGTCACTAACACTTCCAAGAATCTCATGAGATTCTTAAAAATCTCAGATGCACTCTGTGCATGCAAAAAATGGCCGCCACAGCCACTCTGTGGGTGTGCAGCCCACCAGCGGCCATTTTACACATGTGCAGAGCATTTTTGAGGGTTCTCGAGAATCTTTGTGTACGTGCAAAAATGCACAAAATGGTCGCTGAGGGTCTTGCATGTGCAGAATGGCCGCAGTGGCCATTTTGTGCATGCGCAGTGCCAGTTTTTGGTTGTGTGAGATTCATGTGAGAACAGGTCAAGAATTGGCTGGTTCTCGACCCAGTCTCGTTCTCGCAAATCTCGGCAAGAAGCCAATTCTCGCCGAGAATTGTGAGGGTGAGTTTCAGCCCTAAAATGTCCTTAGTCAGGAACTCGCTGGGAGACCTATTGCAAATTGCTGAGTAAAACCAGACAAGGCTGTGGCCCACATTGGCCTGGGACTCACCCACTCGTCTGTTGGCCCACCACCAGATGTTGGCCCACGACTACCCCGGCATGGGGCTGGGGCTGGTAGGTGGCCCAGGATATGCACTGGGCCCAAATCCAAGTGACAATCCTGAGCCGACCACAGCAGACCACAAGCTGGCCTGGTTGCCATGGCAACCCATCATGGCAGAGTGCTGGGAGTGGGGCAGAGGTAGGGCCGACTGGTCATACATTGGTCGTGGACCCCTCAACTCCCCTGCCATACCTGGGGCATGGGGGGATGGCTCTGTCCACCAGGGGACGCCGACATGTCTGTTCAGTGCCCCTCCCCGACCCAGGGAGCGGCAGCAGCAGTTTCCCACCACGGGTCAGCCTATCCCATCTGTTTTTACCCACTATCTCTCAGTCTCAGTTCCCCATCTCTAAAATGGGATTAATAATGACCTACCTCACAATTATTGTGAGGGCAAGCTAGATAAAAGATTGTATAATCACTTTGAACACTGAAATTGCTATGGAAATGACAAATAATGCAGAGGGGGCAGAATAATATCACACATTTCTTTTGGATGCTCAGCATGGATCAGGTAAGCAATGAGTTAGCTAAGCAGTGATGGAGTTGTCAAATGGGAGAGATGGAAGATGCATGAGAGTACAAAGCAACATAGGTCCAGGCTTCCTCTACTAACATAAATGACTTAGTTCATCTGTAAAATGAGAGCGCTATTGACTAAGACTAGGCAGTCTATTTCCCACAAAGTCAATGCATCTACCTTTTGCACACTTAACTCTTCACTGGATGCATGATTAACCTGCTGAATGCAAAAACATTGTGTGCTTTGCAGTTTGAATGTGCTTAACATTGAATTTGGATAGTAGCATCCGGAAAGGAAGGATTTATTGTCAAATAACGTTTTTCTTACCTAGAGTGGAGTCTGTGGTTGTGAGAGAGGATATACAGAAATAATGAGATCAAATGGTATCCTGGATTACTGCATGAAAGTACCGGGTTTGGAAGATAAGAAAGGCGATGTTAAAACGGTTGCTGCAAAAAATAAACCTGTCAACTCCAAAATGCATGACATTTTCAATGGATGGTCAATTCAACCTTTTAATCCAGGTAAAAAAAGAGAGAGAGAAATGTGAGTGAGTAGCTTTTGTAGAAATAAGCCAGTGGTTCTGTAGCTCACTAATTATCTACATTGTGAGATAATGAGGACTAAATAATGCAACAAAGCTTTGCAATAGCATCACCTTGTGGAATATTGGGGATTCCTTTCATTGTTGCTCCAACTGATGTTTCTACATTGAGCTTGGTGCCACAGAAAGATAGTTTACCTCTATAAGATAGGTAGTCAAGACATGGTCTTTGGATCATTCCTGTATCTCAGAAAGAGACTCGCTACACCAGCAGTGGTAAGGGTGCACATCACCTGCTTATTATACTTTTAATTCTCTATAAAATGACTGCTTATAGTGACTTGGTAAGTCTACCTTTGTTCCCTAAGAGATTTCCCAGAAGCACACAAAAAAGGTTTTGTCCAAACTATCATTACCTGTCTACTCTTTGGGTAACCCACATTCTGAGGTGCCAGAGTTAAAATACAGAGATGTTCCTCCAGTCCACACCTAGTGGATTTGAGGAAGTGACCAAAGGCAGCAATTGTCGGAGACAGGATGCTGAGCTCAGTGGACTGTTGGTCTGATCCAGTATGACGCTACTTATGTTCTTACATATATGTGACAGTGACCCCTCTTGTATTCCCTGTGGAGCTTGCGCAGAGCGGTACGTGTGCACGTGGTTTCCATGGGGCTAAATGCACCCCCTTTGGGGTTCCGCATGGTTTGCGCACAGCTGCATGCAAAATAGGATCAGGGCCATTGGGTATAAACTAAGACCTGGGACTGCTCACCCCCAGTGCTGCTCCGGGAGTACCTGCCTGCATCCAGCCCTGCCTGGGTTGGGTTTACACAGACCCAGCGGCTACCGCAGTCTGCCCATACGTGTCTCCTCCCCTACACCATAGAGTTGTGGGTGAATCGCCCGATGCTCTAGACTGCCACTTGTAACTCTATGGTGTTGCCGGGGCAACCGCTGACCAAAAGCGGAATTGCAGTGGCTGTCCGCCAAGCAGATGGACTGCAGTTCTGCCTCAGTCCGGTGCCCTGGGTTTGGGCAGCCTGCTGTGCTGGTGGCCCTCCGGGATGTTCCAGAGCACCCCAGCCAGGGCTGGAGCAGCCTGCTCTGCCTCTTCTATGCCCGCACATCTGGCGGCCCACCTTTAAATGGATGGGCCACCCAGGGGTGAGGCGGAGCAGAGGCGGGGCTGCCATCCTTCTGAAGACACCCCATGTTTAAAATGAAAAGCAGAGCATACTGGAGAAAGGAATCAGAGTCTGACACAAAGTAAGGAGTGTATGCAGGGGTGTATACCGATAAGAATACATGCATCCTTACGTGCAAGGTAAAAATCAAGGGGTGTATGCAGGGGTGTAGCTACCATGGAGTGACGGGGAGGAGGGTCAGTTGAGCCTAACTCCTGGAATTCAGTGTGGCCCTTTGCAAATAGGGTTGATCACTACTAAGACATTTTCAGAGTAGGTGGGCAGGAAGCGGGGCCAACACTCTGCCCCAGTGCCCACCCACTCTTAAACTGACTTCCATGTTCCCACCACCTTTGTGGAGGGAGACCAGAGCTGGCTGGGAGGCACCTTGGGAGCCCCTTGCCCTATCCCCTTCCCCTTAGCAGGCCCTTAATTAGGACATGAGCCCAGACACATCACAGTCTTGCTACACCAGTGGGCGTACGGCATGCTCCCTTCAGATTGTGAACTTGTAGGACCAATTGTAGTTACCTATGCTTTGCAATAGCATCACTGTGTGGAACTGTTTTAACTCTCTTATAGTTGGTGGGTCTGTGTAGCTCATTTCTTACCCAAACCATTAGAAATCTCAGCAGACAGAAATGGATTCTCTTTCCATTTTCTATCCTCCCGATGGGTTCAACATGAAGTGGCTCCCTCAGCTCTTTGTTGCGACATCTGGGATATCAAGGAAGTCCTGCGGGAGTCACTGCAATGGCAACCTCCAATCTGTCAATGAACCTGAGAAGATAGTAGAATACTGGGGAATTGCACTTCCCTTTAGAAAACAACAAGAAACTTGAGCTAATCTTTGAAGATTCTTATTGATCAAATTTTAAAGACCATTCAACAGCTGGACGACCTGTGTGATGGTCCTACACTCTAACTGGCTTGGCATATTTGTTCTTGGCCATTCACCATGTTGATGAAATTGCAAATATTCCATCAACATGGAATGTGTTAGAAAGCATACATTAGCTCTTAGTTTCTCTATCATATTTGCATTTTTCTTTTGTGATAAGAAATTATGGATGTGTGATCTTTATTTAGACTCTTAAGAATGAAGACTTGAGTCAATATCGAGTTACACTAACATGAAGTCTACAGATTTTTCTCATTTTATTTTTATTCAACTACAGATGGCAAACTTAAGATCTGGGTGTATGGGGTATCAGCTGGTGGTTTCCTCCTCATAGTGTTCTTAATTTTTACATCCTACCTTGTTTGGTAAGTGCTCTTTGTCTTTAATATTTTGTTTTATTGTTTTGCTTATATGCTTCAGAATTTCTGCATCACTGGTTTTAACTATGGGTGAAAACAGACATGACGCTAACCACCCTTTAACCACCCTTGGTGGTCATTTATGCATGTTTCAGGGCTGCATAGGGCACCAATACAGCCCTGCAATATGCATAAATAACCACCAAGGGTGGTTAAAGGGTGGTTAGCGTCATGTCTGTTTTCACCCTATAATGACTTACATTTGGTCCATGCAATAGAAGAATTTAGAATTCTGCTGCATACAAATTCTGCCAAACTTGTGGTTGTTAAAATGTACTGTGATTAGAGACAGATAATTCTATGACCATTATGTTTCTGTAAACTCCTCTGGTTCAGACACCAAAGGCTCCACGCTCCCCATCAAGTAGAACATTGCACATGTCATGTTAACTGTGTACAATACTGAAGGAGATCATGAGACCACCACAAGAGAAAGAAGCCAGAACTGGACGGGCCCATATTCTGATATAATTTTGCAAATCTCCATACTTTTTTTAAAAGTAAACTATTAAGTCCCATTTAACATCTGTTTGAATCAGTCCATAAGCCAAATATATTGTGTTCTTTTAGCAGGGTTCCATTTATAAGCAGCTTATAAAGGTTTAGAAGCTACTTTAATATGAAACTATAACATTCTAAAAGTCAAAAGGTCCCAGTGCATTCTGTCAGCAACACCCCAGCCCCCAGGGCAAAATTCTGCAAGAAGAATGAATCATGGAAACAAAGCAAATTTGCTTGGTTCGCAGAGTCCACAAGGAAGCAGATGCCTGATTCCATGTTGGACTCCATCTGTCCCCAGGTGACCAGTCCTTAGCGACTTGGGCCATGATCCACAAATGACTTTACACCAGAGTTGTCCCACTGAAGCGCTCTGGTTTGAGTTAGCCTCCATGCTTCATGAAGCTGCACCAGATTAGAGCAGAAACTATGGAATCCAGAACAGGTTGTCAGAGAGTTTGCCCTTTTGCTATGCCCAAAAGTTGCCCCCAACATTTTCCTATATCGATTTTCTCTATTTCTCTTGCTGTAATATTTGTTTATTTATTTATGTGCACATTTTATCCTGCTAAAGCAGCTTGAGGCAACTAACAATTCCTCCTGTATCTCAGATTGTAAGCCCTAGGGCAGGAACCATGTGTATTTTTTTACTTTGTAAAGTGTCAGGTACACTGCTGGTGCTATATAAATGTTTGTTAATAATAATAATAATAATAATAATTTTTTTAAATATATAATATAAATACAATAATATATAAATACACCATAAAAACATTACTATCCATATGGAGGATGTCAAAGAAAATATACAAAAACCCTACCACCCTAACACTCGAACTCCCCACCCTTCACCCATCTCCCTCACCAAATGCCTGGTGGAACAGCCAGGTCTTGCATTGTCGTCAAAAGGAGGAGAGATCCGGGGCCAAGAAGGGAGTTCTGCAGCCTTGATGAGACCACCAAGAACGCCCTCTCCATAGTTGCCCCCCGAGATACCCAGGGGACTTCAAGAAGGGCTCTCTCGACTGACTGCAGGGGCCAATCCAGAGCCCAGGGAGTGAGGCGATCCTGCAGATAGGTAGGGCCTAGGCCGTATTGGGATTGATAGGTAAGCACCAACCTCTGGAATTGGTCCCAGAAGACTATAGGCAGCCAGTGCAGAAAACAAAGCACGGGAGTAATGTGGTCACGGCGGCTCATCCCCGTGAGGAGACGGGCCGCCACGTTCTGCACCAGCTGCAGCCTCTGAACCGTCACCGTGGGTAGCCCCATGTAGAGTGCGCTACAATAGTCCAGTCTATTGTATAATCAACATGTCAATTAAACCATAAGCTGTTGCTTTGGAATTGCATTTAATAATGCAAGATTTTTAGGAACACTCTTAGTTGCAGATTTTTAGGTTACAATGAACTATTATGAAAATAGACAAACCAAACAAACAAACCGGAGAAATTTGCTACGTTTCCGTGATTGACTCTCCTTGCAGAATTGGGGGGAGGGGGGTTGCTCACAGAGTGCACAGGTCCTAGTAAGGAACTATTTGATCTGTAGGATATTATAATCTCTAATAACTAACAATTTATTAAGCTAGCTACTAAACCTCTATAAGCCACTTATAAATGGAATCCTGCTATCAAATGTGATCATATTTTGCTTATGGACTGATTAAATAAGTCATGTTTTTATTTTCATTTAGGCCAGGGCTGGGGAAACTGGCCAGTTTTTTATTTGTCCCCTTTTTGATTCCTGGCCCTGGCCCCTTCGCTTGAGAACTCAGCTCAGGGGAGTTCTCAAACAAAGAGATAAGGGCATGTATTTGGGGAGAGGGGATGGATCCGTGACCTGCATCCTCCCCTTCATTCCCAGTCCTGAGCATACCTCCTCCCACACACACACCCACCTCCACTCAATGGATCTTGTACTAATTGGACTATTGAAAAGAAAAAGGTTTCCCATCCCTGATTGAGGCTTCCATTTAGACACATTTTGTTCTGAATCTTTGAACCCAAAGTATTCTCTAAGGATGAAGTAGATACAGCCTCAAAACCTATTGTGTTTTACAGCGTGCTATAATTTGTAAGTAGTCAGTTATCCTTTTCACAACGTGTCTAAATTCAGATTCTCTTAAGGGTATTTTTTTTCCCTTTCAGCAAAAAACCAAAACCACAACAAAGTACCGCTCCACAACAGAAGCCTCTGACCTTAGCATACGATGGAGATATAGACATGTAAGAAGAAAAGGAATCCAAATGTAGAGATCAACTGCCTTAACTGCTTTCTCTTTTGTAACTCTCAGACTTCTCAGTTTTTTGAGGAATCTCTTGACATGTAATATACTGGGCAGAATATAAATATTGCAAACTTCAAATTTTGCCTCCGGTTTATTTAAAACTTGACATTTAAGGACCTTTAAGATCTTCTGAAATCTTCCCCAATGGCCCTGGAGTTGCATCTCTTCCTGTTTGAAAATGGGAATCCGAAAAAATAAGAAATTCTACTAACTTCAATAAGATTTTACCTTGAAAAGCATGACAATCCTGCGGAAAATGTGACATTTACTGTAAAGGACAAGTTTGACACTGCATCATTACGCACTATATTAGTGCAGGATTCTTTATTCTTCACATATTTCAACAATGAGTTTTCTAGTGTTTACATTTGGTTCAAAAGACTTTGAAGTAGGGTCATGTGTTCTGAGGAATATAACGAGGTGTGCATTGAAATGTCTGGAATTCTCTGGGTTTTTAAAGTTAATGCCTTCTTATCCTGTTTTCTACCTTGGAATATGATTATTTTTTTTCATTTCCATCAATAGAACAGAATAAGGATTATTTGAATTTTACAGCACCTGAAATGGTATCGTTGGTTATTTACCTGAGTGTGTTTTTTAAAGGGATGAATAGATGGATAGATCTTTTGATGAATGGGTAGATTGTTTAATAATGTGTTTTAAATTAGATTAAATCATGTAGATACATTTTGACCATTTAAAATTGTAATTCAGTTTAATTACAAACTCTGCTTTTGTAGTTTAAATTTTTCTTAACTGAAATATTTATAAATTCTTTTTTTGAATTTAATTATCTGACCTCATTTAATATACATCTAACACTAATGCTGTTTGTAGAAGGTCTTGCTTTTTTAAAAGTTTCCAAAACAGTGAAAACTTCCACATTCTAAACATCTTGAAACCATTTGGAAAAGATAAGTGTTTGTACTAGTACGTGTTGCAAGTAAGAAAGTGCCCTCTTGTGGTATTGACGTGTATTTATCAGCAAATAAAATGCTAAAGAGAGTGAGAAAAGTTGTTCCAAGTATATTGAATGAAGTGTGTGTTAAAGGCTTTCACTGTGGCCCCTCAGTATTTATTTATTTGTTATTTATTTAAAATTTATATCCCGCCCCTCCTGCCCATAGGGCAGCCTGCCTCAAATCACACTGTCATTATGAATAGGGCTAAGATTTGGTCACGGGGGACATGTTTTTAGCGATTTTTGCCCCCCTCCATGACTTTTGCGACTTTCCCATGATTTTCCTACATTTTCCTGATAAAACCCCCACCCCGAAGAGCAGAGCCGGTGAGTAGAGCATGCTCAGCGCCACCGAAAAGGCACAGATGCAATCCAGCCTGCCTGGGCGGAGTCACGGCTAAGTCCCAGCAGATGCCCTCCTTTTGGGGTGGGGGGTGCCCACTCGCTACACTGGGGCAGAGCTGAGAGAACTGGGATGGGGGCAGGGTGTGCCCGATTNATCAACATGTCAATTAAACCATAAGCTGTTGCTTTGGAATTGCATTTAATAATGCAAGATTTTTAGGAACACTCTTAGTTGCAGATTTTTAGGTTACAATGAACTATTATGAAAATAGACAAACCAAACAAACAAACCGGAGAAATTTGCTACGTTTCCGTGATTGACTCTCCTTGCAGAATTGGGGGGAGGGGGGTTGCTCACAGAGTGCACAGGTCCTAGTAAGGAACTATTTGATCTGTAGGATGTTATAATCTCTAATAACTAACAATTTATTAAGCTAGCTACTAAACCTCTATAAGCCACTTATAAATGGAATCCTGCTATCAAACGTGATCATATTTTGCTTATGGACTGATTAAATAAGTCATGTTTTTATTTTCATTTAGGCCAGGGCTGGGGAAACTCTGGCCAATTTTTTATTTGTCCCCCTTTTGATTCCTGGCCCTGGCCCCTTCGCTTGAGAACTCAGCTCAGGGGAGTTCTCAAACAAAGAGATAAGGGCATGTATTTGGGGAGAGGGGATGGATCCGTGACCTGCATCCTCCCCTTCATTCCCAGTCCTGAGCATACCTCCTCCCACACACACACTCACCTCCACTCAATGGATCTTGTACTAATTGGACTATTGAAAAGAAAAAGGTTTCCCATCCCTGATTGAGGCTTCCATTTAGACACATTTTGTTCTGAATCTTTTAACCCAAAGTATTCTCTAAGGATGAAGTAGATACAGCCTCAAAACCTATTGTGTTTTACAGCGTGCTATAATTTGTAAGTAGTCAGTTATCCTTTTCACAACGTGTCTAAATTCAGATTCTCTTAAGGGTATTTTTTTTCCCTTTCAGCAAAAAACCAAAACCACAACAAAGTACCGCTCCACAACAGAAGCCTCTGACCTTAGCTTACGATGGAGATATAGACATGTAAGAAGAAAAGGAATCCAAATGTAGAGATCAACTGCCTTAACTGCTTTCTCTTTTGTAACTCTCAGACTTCTCAGTTTTTTGAGGAATCTCTTGACATGTAATATACTGGGCAGAATATAAATATTGCAAACTTCAAATTTTGCCTCCGGTTTATTTAAAACTTGACATTTAAGGACCTTTAAGATCTTCTGAAATCTTCCCCAATGGCCCTGGAGTTGCATCTCTTCCTGTTTGAAAATGGGAATCCGAAAAAATAAGAAATTCTACTAACTTCAATAAGATTTTACCTTGAAAAGCATGACAATCCTGCGGAAAATGTGACATTTACTGTAAAGGACAAGTTTGACACTGCATCATTACGCACTATATTAGTGCAGGATTCTTTATTCTTCACATATTTCAACAATGAGTTTTCTAGTTTTTACATTTGGTTCAAAAGACTTTGAAGTAGGGTCATGTGTTCTGAGGAATATAACGAGGTGTGAATTGAAATGTCTGGAATTCTCTGGGTTTTTAAAGTTAATGCCTTCTTATCCTGTTTTCTACCTTGGAATATGATTTTTTTTTTTCATTTCCATCAATAGAACAGAATAAGGATTATTTGAATTTTACAGCACCTGAAATGGTATCGTTGGTTATTTACCTGAGTGTGTTTTTTAAAGGGATGAATAGATGGATAGATCTTTTGATGAATGGGTAGATTGTTTAATAATGTGTTTTAAATTAGATTAAATCATGTAGATACATTTTGACCATTTAAAATTGTAATTCAGTTTAATTACAAACTCTGCTTTTGTAGTTTAAATTTTTCTTAACTGAAATATTTATAAATTCTTTTTTTGAATTTAATTATCTGACCTCATTTAATATACATCTAACACTAATGCTGTTTGTAGAAGGTCTTGCTTTTTTAAAAGTTTCCAAAACAGTGAAAACTTCCACATTCTAAACATCTTGAAACCATTTGGAAAAGATAAGTGTTTGTACTAGTACGTGTTGCAAGTAAGAAAGTGCCCTCTTGTGGTATTGACGTGTATTTATCAGCAAATAAAATGCTAAAGAGAGTGAGAAAAGTTGTTCCAAGTATATTGAATGAAGTGTGTGTTAAAGGCTTTCACTGTGGCCCCTCAGTATTTATTTATTTGTTATTTATTTAAAATTTATATCCCGCCCCTCCTGCCCATAGGGCAGCCTGCCTCAAATCACACTGTCATTATGAATAGGGCTAAGATTTGGTCACGGGGGACATGTTTTTAGCGATTTTTGCCCCCCTCCATGACTTTTGCGACTTTCCCATGATTTTCCTACATTTTCCTGATAAAACCCCCACCCCGAAGAGCAGAGCCGGTGAGTAGAGCATGCTCAGCGCCACCGAAAAGGCACAGATGCAATCCAGCCTGCCTGGGCGGAGTCACGGCTAAGTCCCAGCAGATGCCCTCCTTTTGGGGTGGGGGGTGCCCACTCGCTACACTGGGGCAGAGCTGAGAGAACTGGGATGGGGGCAGGGTGTGCCCGATTGCTGCCCCGGCGGGGAGAGAAGGAAGGGAGGGAGCAAACCACGCCTGGCAATCCCTTGCAAATCCTCCTGAGCAGCCAGGGCTCTTCCCATCTTGGCTTATGGGCTCCTGGTGCAGATGACTTGAGCCAGTTCCCTTCCCGGAGTCAAAGGGGCTTGGCTTGGGGGGAGAAAGTTCTTGCTGTGTCGCCAAGTCTCCACAGAGCCCACTGGCTTTGAATGGTCTCCTCACACTTCCAATCCAGCCAGTGCCTGCCTTGCCCCGTAACGTTTTAGGGGGGGAGGGGGACCAGCTTGTTGGGCTCTGCCAGAGCAGGGGTTAGGGTGGGAGTTCAAGCAGAGGGGAGGAGGAAACCTGCCCTGCTAAAGAAACTTTCCCCCTTGTCTTTGTTACCCTCCCAAGGTCTGCTTCAAATGCAGCTATGTTTAGTGCAGGGGTCACTTCAGTCTGGAAGACCCCACTCCTGCTTTTTACTCACCCCCGGTGACCTTTGTGAAGGAAGGGGGAGGCGCAGGGGTGCAAACAGGGCAAGATCTGGCCCTTTGCCTTTGGTGTGTGACAGCAAAGCCTCTCTCTGCCAAGCCACTGGATTGAAGGACAGTTTCCCTGACTTTTCTGTCGCTGTCCCCTTATCACCCATGACTTTTCCATGAATTTTTATCATTTCTGCTGTGACCTAGTCATAACTTCTTTTAAAAAATACCATGACAGAATCTTAGTCCTAATTATGAAAAAATGTCAGCTGAGCATGGTTTCTCTTAGGCTGATCTAATTAACCAAGGAAATAATGTACACAAATTGCGGTTCTGAACTTGCTTGTGCAGTATATTGTATAAGTAAGCCTCCGCGACTTGTTCTTAAGAAGTAGAAGGGGACACATTTCAAAACGCATTCGTCAGTGCAATGCTGTTTGCTTTCCTGTACACGATGGGGCCAATCCCAAGCCCCGTGGACCGGCGTGCGGAGGACACGCGGCCAGCGTGTGCATACGCACACAGAATTCGCGCACATCCCCAGCATGGGGCCTAAAGTGCGTGCCCCACAAGTTGTAAAGGTTTGCTACAGTTTTCAATCATTGTGAAAGCAGCGATGCAACCTGGATATGATCACTTGGAAAACTGCAATTTTCAATGAATGCTCTTATTTAGTTTTCCCATTTTGTTACGCTGCTGTTCTTAATTTGAGATGCCTTTAGCACATAGCACCTGCAGTTTCATGAATCGATATCTGTCACTCCCTATGTTCCCCTCCCCTTCGTCTCCCATCCGTTGTGTCTCTCAGATTGTAAATCCACTGGGGCAGAGACCTGTCGATAATTGATTATTGTAAAGTACCAGGTACCTTGCTGGTGCTATATAATAAATACTTAATGATAATTAATAGCACTACAGCCCCGTCACAAGCACAAAACTAACAAGCTTAGGGAACACTAGTACAATAGGAGAGAACTGTGGCCTAGATGAAACTCTCATAAGGTGGGTACATATCTGTTTGCCATTAGTTAGTTATTATTTTAATTTCTATCCTGCCCTTCCCTCCAACGGCAGCTCAGGGAGGCTTTACAGTATCAAAATAGATGCGGACCTTGCATGTATTACGGAAACCTGACTGGACAAGGAGGTGGGGCCAATTTTGGCCGATCACGTTCCAGCTGGGTATGCTGCGCAGCACCAGCCCCGCACTGGGGGCCGGGGAGGTGGTGTAGCTATTATTTTTAGAGAGACATGGCTTGTTAGGAGGTATCCAGTCCGGGAGATTCCGAGGATCGAGGTCCTCCATGTGGTGTTCGATTTGGCTGGGGGCAATTTAGGGGCGCTGCTGGTGTACCGGGCCCCTTCCTGCCCAGCGGCATCCCTTGACGCTCTAGCAGAGCTGGTCTTGGCGGTGTGCTTGACTCCTCCAGGGCCTTGGTCCTGGGGGACTTCAATACCCATACTGATACCGGCCTTGTGGGAGCGGACTGAGAGTTCATGGCAACCATGGACTTGTCCCAAGTTGTTAACTGCCCGACCCATGTGGGGGGACACACCCTCAACCTGGTGTTCTGTTCTGGCCCTGAGGCGGGTGATCCGGTAGTGGGGGATGTGAGGGTCATGCCCTTGTCATGGACGGATCATTACCTCCTACTGGCCAGTCTCTCAGCACGCCACCTCCAGAAGAGGAATGGACCAGTTAGGTTGGTCCACCCCTGGAGGCTGATGGAACCTCAACGGTTCCAGGAGGCACTGGGAGATTTAACCTTAGATTGTGACAGCCACTCTGTCGATGAACTCGTCCGTGCTTGGAACATCTTGCTCAGGGAGGCCATTGACAGGGTGGCTCTGAGACGTCTCCTTCCTCTGTCTTGTCACTGTAGGGCCCCTTGGTTTACTGAGGGGCTGCTGTGTATGAGACAGGCAGGTAGGCGACTAGAGTGACGCTGGCGTCGGACTCGTGCTGAATCTGACTGACTTCTCCATAGGGCCCATTTGAGGTTCTTTGTTGAGGCTGTGAGGATGGAAAAGAAAGAGTTCTTTGCCGCCCTCATAGCGTCTGCAAAGTCGCATCCAGCGGAGCTGTTCCGGGTGGTGTGGGGGTTGGTCAGCCTCCGCCTGGAAGGGGACTTGCCACCTACTTTGCAGACGAGATCGCTCGGATCCAGAGCAACTTTGACACTGGATTAGGGGCAGTGGAGGTGGAGTGTGAGGAAATGTAGGCCCCGTCTGGTCCATCTTCTTGGGATGAGTTTCAGGAAGTGATGCCAGTTGATGCTGTGGATGTCCTCCTGGGGTCTGTTAGAGCCACCAGTTGTGAACTAGATCCATGCCTGTCCTGGTTGATGAAAGCCTCCAGGGAGACATTGGGGACGGTGCCCCCCGGTCTCAAGGAGGCCGTGGTGCACCCCCTGCTGAAGAAGCCATCTCTGGATGTGGACGCACTCGCCGGCTACCAACCTGTCTCTAACCTTCCCTTTTTATGGACGGTTATTGAACAGGTGGTGGCACTACAGCTCCAGGTTCATCTTGACAGCATCGGTTTCCTTGACCCATTTCAATCGGGTTTCCACCCCGGCTATGGCACAGAGATGGCCTTGGTGGACGATCTCTGCCAGGAGATGGACGCAGGACGTTCA
>QEPC01015142.1:1659318-1672349 GCA_003113815.1 Sphenodon punctatus | reverse complement strand
CATGGCAACCATGGGCCTGTCCCAGAGAGTCAACAGCCCAACACATCTTGGAGGATTTATCTTAGACCTCATGTTTTGCACTGGCCTTGAGGCGGGTTGTCCGTTAATGGGGGAGATTACAGCTGTGCCCTTGTCATGGACAGACCATTACCTCCTACAGACCTCCCTTCTAGCACATGTCTGTCCCTGGAAGGGAACCTATTAGGATGGTCCACCGGAGGTTGTTGGACCCAGTGCGGTTCCTAGGCGCTCTGGGGGAGTTACCCTCTGACCTAGACGACCATCATATAGATGATCTTGTCAAGCTGTGGAACATCTTGCCATCGATCAAACGGCTCCCAGGCGTCCGTTGCCCAGGCGGAGGCTCCACAGATCGCCTTGGTTCTCCGAGGAGCTGAAGATGCTGAAGCAGGCGGGGCAACGGTTGGAGTGATGGTGGCATCGTTCTCAGGCTGAAGCTGACAGATTGCAGCATAGAACTAGTTTATGAGCCTATGCTGTAGCTATGCGGACTTATTTGCTACCCTCATAGCATCCGCCAAATCCCGTCCAGTGGAGCTGTTCTGGGTTGTGCAGGGGCTAGTCAATCCAGCCTCCCTCAGCCCTGGAGTTGAGTCATCAACTTCCCACTGTGTCCTTTTTGTGGATTATTTTGCGGAGAAAATCACTCATGTTCACCAAGACCTCAATGTCACTTTAATACAGTGGAGGAGGTTGTCTGATTTTGTGGGATCAGTTTCAGTCAGTGACACCCGCTGAGGTGGTGGAGGTGCTGGGGGCTGTTCAAGCCACCTCTTGTGAATCAGATCCATGCCTGTCCTGGCTGATTAAGACCTGCTGGGAGACAATGAGGTCATTGCTGGCTGGGGTGATCAACGCCTCCGTGCGGGAGGAAAGAGTGCTGGCCTACCTCAAGGAGGCGGTGGTATGGTCTCTGCTCAAGAAACCATCGCTTGACACTGACTCCCCCACCAGCTATTGGCCTGTCTCTAACCTTCCCTTTTTAGGGAAGGTTATTGAATGGGTAGTGACTCAACAGCTCCAAGGGCATCTTGACCACACCAGTTATCTGAATCCCTCACAGTCTGGCTTTCGTCCAGGACATGGCACTGAGACAGCATTGGTGGCTTTGGTCGATGATCTGCATCATGAAAAGGATAAGGGTCGGTCAACCCTTTTGGTCCTATTAGATCTGTCAGCTGCATTTGATACCATTGACCACGAGATGTTGGTGATGCGCCTGCGGGACAGTATGGGGGGATGGGGGTGGGATCATTCTCAAATGGTTCTGCTCATTCCTGACCGGGAGAACTAAACGGGTGGTGCTCAGTGATCATTTTTCATCTCACCGAGACCTCTTGTGTGGGGTCCCGCAGGATTCTGTTCTGTCCCCTCTCCTGTTCAACGTGTACATGCAGCTGCTCGGCGAGGTGATCATAGGGTACGGTGTGAGGTGTCATTAGTATGCGGATGACACCCAACTGTACCTCTCATTTTCAACCCACCCAGGCCTGGCTGGCTCGGTGCTTACATGGTGCTTGGCAGCTGTGGGGGACTGGATGATGGCTAATCGACTGCAACTGAATCCTGACAAAACGGAGGTGGTGTTAGTGGGTAAGGCAGTGGAGATAGCGACCCCCTTGGCTGAGGGGGTGTGCCCTCCACTGACTTCCCAGATACGGAACCTGGGGTGCTCCTCGATGCGCAGCTCCACCTGGATCTCCAGGTGGAGGCTGTGGTGAGGGGTGTCTTCTGCCAGCTATATCTGGTGCAGCGGCTTCGGCTGCTGGTTTCGGTTCTGGATCTGGCCACTATCATCGATGCTTTTATCACCTCTCGGTTAGACTACTGTAACGCGCTCTATGTGGGGCTACCTATGGTGATGGCTCAGAAGCTGCAGCTGGTGCAGAATGCGGCGGTCCAGCTCCTGGTGGGGCTGGGCCACCGAGAGCACATTACACCAGTGCTCCGATCTCTGCACTGGCTTCCAATAGTGCTGAATGTCTCAAGTGAAGTTCGACAGGACTCTGTTCTGGGTCCAGAACTGTTCTACATTTTTCTTAGTGACTTGGATGAAGGAATAGAGAACATACACATCAAATCAGCTGATGACACCAAAGTGGAGGAGACAGCAAGTATTTGGGAGGCTGGGATAAAAATGCACAATAGTCTTAGTAAGCTGAAGAAATGGTAGGTACAGTGGTAATACATGAAGGGAAGAAACATCAAGGCCACAAACCACTTCCTCCAGAGTATCCCCATTCAAATCCATAGGCTGCCTATGGATAAAGATGATAGAAACTAATTGCCCTCTCTTGCTACCGAGGGTAGAACAAGAGGCAATGGGTTCAAGCCAAAGGGAGGCAGGTTTAGGTTAAACCCCAGGAAGAAACTACTGGCTATGAGAATAGCTAGACAATGGAACAAGCTGCTTAGGGAGGCTGCAGATGAGAATCTACTTTCACTGGAGGAGTGCAGATAAACGTATCCGAGATGGTTTAGATATGGTGAATCATACAACTTGTGAATATTGTGCATGGACTAGATAAGGCCTGAAGCGCCACAATTCTGTGATTCAACTGAAAAGTAAACGGGCTCTAACATTATTGACTGAGTCAAAACCCTGGACAATGTAGCATTTCCACTTGGCTAACAACATCAGGTAAAGGCCACACAAGATGTTATTCCATGTTGGGCCACCTTACCGCACACGAGCTCGTGACGCAGCTGACTGTCAGTTGGACGCCACCAGATGTTCACCCACTTCCACCTGGGGCAGACAGCTGGCTGCTACATTGCACACCAGCCGGAAAAGATCAATGATGCATCGCGGGCTACTGTTGCCCCACCTGGGCCAATATGGGGTAGCAGGCAACCTCCTGTCTGGTGGGCCCATGCAATCCTACCACAAGGTAAGGCCCGAGGATTGCACCCAGAGGAGTGCACTCAACCCTGGGGGGAGGGGGTATGTGTGGCAGAGGAGCATGCTCAACCTGGCCACCAAAGAGGTGATGGGGGCCCCTAATGAGTGCACTCACGCCAGCTGCTAAACAGCTGATAGGGGGGCAGAGGAGTGCGCTCACCTTGGCCACTAAACTCCTCCTCCACTGCCATCAGCTGTTTAGCAGCTGGGGTAAGCAAGCTCCTCCAGGACAATGTAGCATTGTAGCATCAGCTGTTTGGTGGCAGCTCCTTCGGGGGCCTGATCCTGTTGTGCAGCAGGAGTCTGGGATTCCTGCCCCATATGGACAGCTCCTTGGCTGATGGCAACATGGAGGGAATTGTGACAGCAGACTGCCCACCCGATTTCCCTGCAGAGGGGGCTACTCATTTGAACTGCTCTCCCTGCCAGCCAAAGGTATGGCAGCTGTCACCCTTCCCGGGGCAGGCGAGGGATTAGGCTGGCCCTAATTGTCCTGTCTTGTGTGGTTTTACCCATAGAGTCGCATCCCATAACCTTTTAACTTGAGTTTTTGTTATTGTTATCATTGAGTTATTTTTTGCATCACAATTATTACATTAAATGGAACTTTGGAGAGAGTATAGAGTTATAAATTACAAGATAAGAAGCAGAAGTGCAAGAAGCATTGTACGGTTACTTTTAATAGAAAGTCTCCTGACACTGCAAGAATTTTCTGTGGGGAAAGGTGGTTCTTGGGGTGTAAACGAAAGAGCAAATTGAATTAAACTGGCTGACGAGAGAGGCACTGAAGTGGGGAAAAGCCATTGCAACAGAAATAAACAGCAACAAATCTATTTGCTTCCCTCAACATAAAGGCCAAAATCCATGGCGTGATTATTTCCCTTCAATGAGTATGCCCCTTTTTTTCTTCTGAATTCTTGCTTTTTAGCCATGACAGTCAGTTGGCATTCTCTGTATGTATCAATCGTTCATTTCACTGTTCTCTTGTCTAGACGTTATTACAAAATGCAGAATCTAAAAATCAATGATTTTGTTATCATTGGTTTGGCCTCAATCCATAAATACAGTAGGGGCTGGTGCTATGCCACCACACAGGTGTCTCTTGGATCAGTACAGTCAAGAGTGCCATATGTGGAATTGCTCTTTTAGACTGGAGCTTGGGGATTCCCGAACTGTGTTTATGGCCTCCCGGGATGTACTCGAGAGAGAGAATGTGGTTGCCGTGATGGTCCCAAGTGACAGAGTATTTTGAATGATCTCTTTTATTGGACCAACTCTTGTTGGTAGAAATGTGGAATCTTTCAGACCTCATAGGGTCCTTCCTCAGGCAAGGAGGAGGTATGTATTCGGGGAGTTCGTAAACTAATTCATTCCCAAGGCTTTTGCGTTGCAGTTTTTTTATTTAGGTCATTGTCTGCAAAAAAAACAAAAAAACAAACAACCCACCACAACACAACCAATGAGACAAATTCTTTGCATCGCTAAGGAAATGCTCCTGCCAGTCAGCAGGTGGCATGTTAGCAGGTCTGGCGAGGGAGGGAATTTAGGGGTGGGGGGGTGGTCTCTCAGCTCAGGTATCTGGATGCCACCCCCTGAGGCCACCTGCCCACAGGAACCTATGAGACCCCTGCCCACCTGGCCATGGGTGGGGTCTTGTCTCCCCTTTAGCCCTCTTTTACCTTCGTGGCTGCCCAGGTCAATGGAAAAGAGTCAGGTGAGAAAAGGGGGTGGTACAGGAGGGTGTCCAGGGGGTCTCAGCTAAAGGTGGCCTTTAGGAACCTTTAGCCTCAGAAGCTTTCCTTTCAGATGAGGTGTTTTCCTCTGCACATTCTCACCTTACTGGGTGAGGTTAATGGGAGTTTTTTATTGGGGATATTACAAAGTCTCCTAGATCTTAAGATGAGAAATGCCATGATCACCTAACTCAGAGGTGGGGAACCTCAGGCCCCAGGGCTAAATGCAGCTGTGTGCCATTCTTATGTGGCCCCTTTCCAGTTCCTGGATCTGACCCCAGAACCCAGCTGCTCCTATCCCTCAAGCACTGAAAAACTGAGTTCAGGGTAAGGAAGCAGGGATGAGGGCCTGCACACAAGGAGAGGGCACAGATCCATAATCTAGACCCTCCTCTTCCTGAGCGCACAGGATCTACGCCCTCAACATCTATTTACGCCCTCAGAGCTTGTACTAATGTCAAAGTGTTCCCTGGCAGGGAAAAGGTTCCCCAGTTCTCATCTAAACTGATTGCTTCTGTAACACAGGCCTTCCAGTGTCAAGGAATGCCACCCGAAGATGTGGAGCAAACTCTTTGGGTACATTAGTCAGAGGCAGCAGATGGGGCTTTGCAGAGAATCCACACACTGTTCATGAAGGTTCTACGTGTGAGGGCCTCACAGGTAGGGACAGAGCATGGCTATTGTCTCTGGTAATGCTTGTGCTGCTCAATTTGTATTTTCTAGAAGCATAAGTGTACCTCTACCAAGCTTTATAGATGTCATCACATACCTTAGTAATCTGCTCCAGAAGCTAATTACCAAAGCATTAGAATTCCCACCCACTCCAATTAATTGTATTATTTATTTAAAAAAATTATTAGCCTGCCCTTCCTGCCTCAGGCAGCTCGGGGCAGCTCACATCATACAAAATATAAAAACACTTAAAACAACTTTAAAAGGAGGTATCAAATACCCACCTCCACCCCTGCCCACCCCACCCATCTCCCTCGCAAAACACCTGGCAGAACAGCCAGGTCTTACAACTTTGTCAAAACGAGGGGAGGTCAGGGGCCAGCCGGGCCCCCACCGGCAGGGAGTTCCACAGCCGTGGTGTGGCCACCGAGAATGCCCTCTCTTGTGTGGCCCTCTGGAAGACTTGGGGAACCTTGAGCAAGGCGCCCTCAAATGACCGCAGGGGCAAATCCAAAGCCCAGGGGGGTGAGGCGGTCCCACAGATATGCAGGGCCTAGGCCGTTTATGGCTTTATAGGCCAATACCAACCCCTGGCATCGGGCCTGGAAAACCACTGGCAGCCAGTGCAGAGAACGGAGCAGCGGTGTAATGTGCTCCCAGCGGCCCAGCCCTACCAAAAGTGTACTGCATCTTACTTCCAGCATGAGCTTTTCAGATTTCAGCTGCTACCTCTTACCTACTGATTCACAACCCTTTCTTCCCATGTGTGTTAAACATGCAATGCTCCTCACTTTGAAAAAAATCTGTATGCATCTGTAGCATCACACCATCCTTCCCTTGTACTCTTCTCAAGGAATCTTGGAACTTAGTTTGGGAGAAGCGAATCAAAGGATGAAAACAGACTCAGGGTATTTTCAGATGTGATGCTACCACGAGTGGCCATGCTTACGTCAGCGTGGCCACCCATGGTGGTGTCACATTTGTTCCCGCCCACCTGATGTTTGCTGCGGACAGTGGCAGGATTAACTCCGGGTTGTGGGCTGGGCTGTTGTGGGCTGAGCTCCCCTCCCTACCAGAGCACAGCCCAGAATTAGCCCTGCCACGATCCGGGGAAGCCTATCCTGGACTGTGATAGAGCGGTCCATCATGTCTGATGGCTCGCTTTACCTAACTCTGGCAGTGGTCAGAACTTTTCCAGGTGGCTGCAGAGGCCTCATAGGCCGCGACACTCACCATCAGGGAGGGGGCCGGACTGTGCTAAACAGCATGGGGGGGGGAGCGGGGGCATGCAGACCATGTCCACGAGTCCCCCCACCCTCTCCCCTCCCCCTCCTCAGCCCTGGCTGCCAGAACGTTTGTTCAGCAGCCAGGCCTACTCCTGCCTAGGGTGAGGGCTCTCACCTCGGTCAGGATCAAAGCGTGGTGGTGCTCAGCACCGTCATGTTTAATAATACCTTCAATGAGGACCCGCTATGGCCTGCCTGGACCAGGGACTCACCATCATGTGATTTTTGAAGCCTCCAGATGGGGGCCTGTTGCTGCCCTGGCCTAGATATGCAGCTGGCCCTGATGTGATCCCCTGGAAGATCCTGGGCCCACAGTCTGGGCCAAGGTCTGCCCAGGCGGGCCGACGCAGGCCATAGAGGGGCCGGGCTTCTGTTCCCGCCACTATTCCCCACCAGGGATCAGGGACCACCATGGCTGCCCATCATGGCATGGAGGTGGGGCCACCCACCTGCACATTTGTACTCTTTCCCCAGCAGCGGGTGGAGGAGGGCTTGTCATCCAGCCTAGTAATAGAATCTATGTATTTAAATGTGTATTTGTAACTGTAAAATTGTAAAAAATGTATATTTAAAATTGGTTCTACCAGTTTTACTTACTCCTGTTAATTCAGCAATACAAACTAAACCGATATATAGAATCATAGAATCTTAGAGTTGGACGGGACATCAGAGGCCATCTAGTCCAGCCTCCTGCTCAGTGCAGGAAACCCTCAGCTATAGCAACCCTGACAGATGGTTGTCCAGCCTCTGTTTGAAAACCTCCAGCGGAGAACCGCCCTCAGTAATCTAGGATTCTATGCTCCCAAACAAGCTATATAGTGTCACCAGCTCTTACAATATTTACATTTTCTAAGATAGTCTTAACTTTAAAAAAAATTAAAGCTTTCAACACTCATAGTTTCAGAGAAAACTTTGAAAGGCTCAAAAAATAGAAGGAAAGATAGAAACATTTTTGTACATATAACTGCTGAAATATTTTTTCCAAAAATATATATATGCAGCTAAAAGCAACTAGTTAGTACTGAGATGAGAGCAAGTGTTCCCTTCCCATCAGAAAATATCTACCTTTCAGGAGCCCTTACAACCGTTCATCGGTATTTCCTCATTTGGTCAGTGATTCCGCAATTCCGCCATTGCAAGATCGATGCTGGCAATTTCCCATCATTTCTATCCATATCTGGGACTTTTCGTGACTTTCCAGGACAGTCTGGCATATTTGGGGACTTTTCAGGACTGTCCTTTTGCATCAATTTCTGGCACTTTTGCATCAGTTTTCGGCACTTTTGTGTTGCTTAGATGGTACATAAATCATAAGTTGCCAAGCATAGTTGTTAGTAGCTCAGGTCATGTTGTGTTCAACTAGCAAAAAATAGCAAAACAGCTGGTAAGTTTCCTCGTTGCAAGAATGAAGGTGAATGACTTGATTTTGATGGAAACCTCATTTGCTGCAATTGCTCATTTCAGGCCTACCTCCAGGAGCATTTCACACTCTCCCTTTAAAACTGGAACAAGGGGTGAAAACAGACATGACGCTAACCACCCTTTAACGACCCTTGGGGGTCATTTATGCATGTTTCAGGGCTGCATAGGGTACCAATACATCCCTGCAACATGCATAAATAACCACCAAGGGTGGTTAGCGTCATGTCTGTTTTCACCTATAGTGTCATTTTAAAAATTTAGTTCATGCACAAATAGGAATGTCACTTGTAATTTGGGCTGCAGCTTTGTCTACCAATGTCCCTTTATTTAATACACACACTAGAATTTTTACACTAGAGTTTATATCAAGTCTTATAAATTGGTCTACATAGTAATAATATGCATGGTAAAGATGAAAGAAGTGAATTTGAGGCAGGAATAAAAGTTTGTTATAACCTAATCACAATAGATTTTCTGGGCTTGTGTTTCCTCACTTTTATAAGAATCTTTGTAAAGGACACTCATGAAGATACATCAGCTTTCTTGAAGATCAAAAATGTCCAATTTCACAGTTCTGCTTTAGCTTTGACAATTGATGTCTCGATTGTTCCTGACAAAAGAAAGATTGGTCCATTTACTGTTCACACTAGTACTGCTAAAAAAAATGTAAGTGTTCCACACGACTGACATCAATTTCTTTAGTATATAATTTCATTTCCATATATAAAATGGAAGGAGGGATGTATTTTAAATATGGTTTCATTTCTAGTTCTCTGGAAAGCAGCAATTTTAAGAGAAAAAGAAACCCTAGGGTGCAGTCCTCTGCCATTAAAGTCTAGGGCAAAACCCCCATTGACTTTAACAATGGAAGACGACACCCTTAGTTCAGAACCTTTATGAATTGGTCATATGCCCAATCTGCTTGATGTATTAATCCAGTGCTCATGACAGGTTAACATTCAACATAGTTTGAGATTTCATATAAACCCAATCCTGAATACTGACACCACATCTCGGAGGCAGAAGTAAACTGCCCCCATTCAATATGGTGTTAACTCTGAAGCATATTTGTGTCTGTTTGTGTTTTTAGTACCATATATTTAATTGTCCAGCTTTTTGCTGATTTGCTAGGTGGTCTGTTAAATTGCTTGTGAGAGACCAGTAACAACAGTCAAGTTGAAGTGCGATGTTGTTGCAGGGCTTTAACTCAGTAAAAGGGACATTAGAGTCCATCTACTTCTTAATTTAATTATAGCACCATAGGTAGGGATGTGCATGGGGTCAAGCATTTTTATTTTTTGTATTTGTATCTTTACCTGTGTTTGCTGCATTTTCTCCATTGTTGCCAAAGTGGACAGTGCAATGAACATAGGTCCCTGTGTATGGGTTATTTTGGCACAGTAATGCAGTGAGGGTCTGCTAGTTTGACAGGTCTATAAGGAAAGGAAAATGCAGTCAAGTCTGCTACCAATGTAAAAAGGGGAGCACTAGTTTGAGGGTGGGTGGAGAATACAGCTAGTTTGGTGAGGAGGTTGTTAGCTTGGGGAGGGCAGAATGGGGCATGGGTCTGGCTCAGGGAATTGTTGGCTTGAGGGACAATGGAGTATGCAGCTAGCGAGGGAGGTGAGAATGTAACAAGGTTGGCTTGCTGGCTTGGGATGGAGGAATGAGGCATGGGTCTGGCTTGGGGGTGTCATTGGCTTGGGTGTGGCCAGTGGCTTGGGAGGAATGGGGCATGGGACTAAGTCCAGGAGAGGTTGCTGGCCTGGGGAGAGGGAATGGGACATGGGGCTGGCTCAGGGAGAAGGTTTCTGGTTTGGGAAGGAGGAAGGAGGCATGGTTCTGGCTTGGGGGTGGGGTGGGGTGTTTCTGGCTCAGAGGGGAGTCACTGAGTTGTGGGAAAGGGGCATGCGGCTGGCCCAGGATGGGCCACTGGTTTGTTGGAGGGATCAGGGATGGGTAGGGGCAAATGATTCATTATTTCTCCCTAGCTTGGCTGGGCTGGGCCTGGCTATAGTACTGGAAACTGCAATTTTGAGACAACCCCTGCAGGTAGGAAGGGATCCCTATGGGCTCTCCAAGAAAGCAGCCAAACTGAGTCAGAGAGCAGCCCATGTCTAAGCTGGATATGCACTGCAGTTTGGGGGGTCGAGATCAAGACCTCAAATATTACGTTTTCCAGGAAATGTTGGGTTGACTTGAAACCCAGATTCAGAGACCGGTTAGTTGTGTTTTGAATATGGAAGCCAAAAAGGGTTTTTCCTGGTTTATTTGGGTTTTATCGAAATCCAAATGCACAGGCGTAATGGTACGGTTAGAAGAGACTTCAGGGGTTATCTAGTCGAACCCCGTCACAATTGTAGGGTTTGCCATACCGAAGTCATCTCAGACATCCTTAATGAGCTTGTAGGTCTCTCACTTATCCATGTTTTTAAGAGACCAGTACCAACATGACTGAGATGATTACCATTGACCTAATTGTTACAAGTTGATAAAAGTACCTGGACCTCTAAGAATTTTTCTGGTTCCCAGATTTCAATTGCCCATCTCTTCTACATCTGTGGGAGCTGAGTGTACCCACTGGGAATTAAAGGTTTTCAGAATTCAAGCCTGAACCAAGCTCCCTAAGTATAACAAGATATGCAAAAGTCGAGAAAATTGTCAATAGATGACATATCGGCAATTATCCATGGGAATCTAGAGAAGAGTTCGGCCACAACCTACAAACCACTACTCTGGAGTAGTCCCATCAAAAATCTGTGGATCACGTCCCAAGTATCAGTAGAAGTAGAAGGGAGGCCGGACTGAAACTGAAAGGCAATTCCTGCACAGTTTTACTAGGGAATACACAGAAGACAGTGCCCCACAGTCTCCGAGATAATGGAGCATTGACCTTTCTTCCCGGAAATTAAACATAATGGTTCTCCCTCCTCCCTACACAGCAGGCAACAGCAAAAATAGCATCATGGCATGCAGCTGCCATAGAATGTAACAGTAATGTCACAGGAGTACAGTGGATAAAAGCCTGTTCCCTCCTATTAGATTTCTGTCCATTCTTGTATAGCTGTGTTCTGGTGAGAACTTATTTATTTTCCTGCCAACAACGTGCTTGGTGTTGTTTGACGCATTGAGCTCCCTCCTGGCAGATAGTCAGTTAGCTGTCATTTACACAATGGCATCACTTCCACAGCCAGTCAGGTCAAGAAAAAGGAGGGGATTTGATTTGACTTGTAACACTTACAGTAGGTCAGGGTCCCAGTGCAGTTTTTTCCTTCCTCCATGACATGTAACAAATGCATCCCACAATCCATTGTGGCTTCCTGTTCTCTGGCTGTCTTCTCTAAGAGAGCAGAGCAGAGTTCCCACCTTGTCTGCCCTAAACTGAGCACCCCCCTTCGCTTCTGTTTGTACATGAAATATGCCAGGTAAATCCTCTTCCACTACATGAAATTTTTTCCAAAAGCTCCTTTTGTGTAGAATACTGTTCTTTGAATTTAATGTGATTACACAATGGAGACACCACAAGTACAATATGACCCGTTACTAGTAATTGCAAGGTAAAAGTCATTGTTAGTTTAGGAAACTAACCCCAGGTGTGTTTGCATCTAATCACGGGGTGTGGGGGTGTGTGGTGAACTGATGAAGCAGGCTGTCACCTAAAAGTTCATGCCTCCGTTAACCAGTTAGGCTGCATTCACATAACCCTTTTTTCTTGTCTCTTTGACTTCTACAGAAGATGGTAAGCCTGCATTTTCATAATTCCCATGTTCGTCCACCTGCTTTAAAAGTTACCCATAGTTGCCGTGGCCACTGCTAGGTATCCCATAATGCTGCCTGGCTTTGCATTGACTCTATGGAGCAGACAGAATGACAGATGGTAAAATCATACGTGACTCTGGGCTAAACATCTGGATGGCCCTTAACAAATGTGATGGTGGCCCGTGGGAAGACCTTGGTTTCTGCGCTTAATTTTGGGGGAGTAAAAGTGCATTCTACCCACTGTGCACACTGTAAGCTGATCTTTTCACATGTTCAAAATAAAAGCAAGGAGAAAGGATTTTAGGGCATTTGGCATCTCCTGTGAATGCAACCCTAGTCTCCGAGGTGCTATCCTGCCTCTCCTTCCACATGTGCGTGTGTTCACTTGATAACTTTAGGGTGTTTTCAAGCAAGACAACAACCCGCTGGAGTCTGTGTTCAGTCCATGTAGCCCCCACTCAGCTCTCTCTCACAGATTTTAACATGCAGAGCTACTAAACGGGCAGCCCCCTGTCCGCAGTTCATGTGCTGGCGGTAGCCAGTGCTGGTGGCGATACTCAATGCTTTCCCTTTCCCCAGCCCTGGCTCTGATGTAAAGGGGCGTCACTGCCAGAGAAGGCTTCTTCCCTGACCGTGCCCCTCTTTCCATCAGAAGCAGAGCTCGCATGCTGAGACGGTTGCAAAAGTAGAGAGCAAGCAGCTGTGAAGCAGCTGCAGGAGGAAATTGCAGGGGGGTGCAGGATGAAACGTCTCCTCTTGCAGTCGCATGAGCACTGCTTCTGAGAGATAGGGGGCGGGGGTCAAAGCCAGAGAAGGCTTCTTAACTGCCTGTGACCTTCTTCCCCTTTCCATCCGAGCTCTCTCCCTTGCAGCTTCCTGTCAGCTAAGAGAGTCTCTCTCCTCTAGCAGCAACTCTATGGTTCTGGCCGACCTGGACGTGAGCCAGGCTGCGGGAGAACCTAATTAAGGAGACGCACATGTGGGCACTGGGCATGCATTAGCATGCACTGGCCCGCATGGAGGGCCGGGCCCGCCATGTTCCTGGACAATGCTGTGCGTGGGGGCTGAGTGCAGGATGTGGGCTAACATTTGGCAAACATCTAACAGAAGCCCTTTTCACACAGACACTCTAACACTGATAAAATGGGTGTTACATTTTATTATACATGTTGCAGGCCACCCATAGAGCACACTTGCAGCCCTGCAACATGTATAATAAAATGTAACACCCATTTT
>QEPC01015142.1:1629375-1651260 GCA_003113815.1 Sphenodon punctatus | reverse complement strand
CCCTGGGCCCCCTCCAGTTCCCTCCTTGTGTGATTCCCCTTCTGACTCCACCCTGCACCCCCCGTGGGTCTTCTTCCCTCGTTTCCCCCCACTGTGTGACACCACTATTTCCCTCTTGAAACACTGGGAGTGTGGGGTGTTAGGGTGGTGGATAGTGGTGCTAGAGTGGCAACAGGTGTGGAGGTGGCTGAGTGGGGGCATTGCTCAGGTCCTCGTTGTCTCCCCCCCAAGATGATCTGTGCCTCATTCCTCTTGTGAGGGATTTTGGGCCACATAAGAACCTGAGGGGTGTTTTCCTCACATTATTGAGCTTGCCCCTCGCGAAAGGGGGTTTGAGTGTGGGTCTTGAGGGCGTTGCTGACTTCCAGGGCCAACTTCCGTATTCCCCTACCCTAACCCTTACACAGAGACCCTGTTCACTTTGTTTTCCCCATAGGTGACAATGGGGAAAAATACAGTAGGGGTGATTCAAAACAGCCATTCTGATTTTGCAGAAACGTTTGGTGACATTGGAATGCCTATTCCCCATTTCTACTGAAATTTTAGAATTCTGATAGAATGATTTGGGGATGTGCAAATTCGCCACTGTGCTATATCAAAATGGTGGCTACTGCTTCAGCGTAGGGCAACGGCCATTTTACACATGCTTAAATCACCAAAATTAATTTTGAGCATTCTGATCAGAATTGCAATTGGAATTCTGTCTGATCCAAATTCCGATTGGAATGATTGAACTGCCCAGTTCCATTGAAATCGGAACTGGTGCAGAATTTCAGTTTCAGCCCTAAAACGCAGCAATCATGGCTTCCTGAATATAGTTCTCATATGTATGAAACCTGTTTGCTTGTAAAAAGCTGTGGAAACTGGAAATTCAGTGGGCTTTAAGAGAGGCAACAAACCATCTTTATTTCCAAAATCACATAGACTGTTGTTAGGACAAAGCAAAATCGCTGGTATGCAATAATCTAAGGCTCATCCTAACATAATATACTCCTACGTGCAGCCATTGCCAGTAAGCTGCCAGCACTTGCCAAGAGGTGTCATACACTGGAATTGGAGAGATCACAATTTTCCATTCTCAGAACAGGAAATAATTGTAACAACCATATGGTACCTGTTAACAAATGCTAACTTGTTAATGCTGATCAATGTGCACTCTAGCACCGGCTAACTTGCTGACATCAATAGACTGTTCAGCCTTGGCTGGTTCAATAACAGGTACCAGCCAAGGTCCTCCATAAACATCGCCATCTGTTTCAATGTGTTCTTGCAGCACATGTGTTGTAGGAAGAAGGTGATGGAATGAAGAACAACCTAATTGCTGTTCACCACTTGTACGATTCCATAAAGGCCTCTTTGTCAGCTTTCTCTACTTTGATATGCCGCGTTCACTCTCTGTATTGCTTCATTTCACTGTTGTTAGAGCAAGTGGCGGTAAAGAGAAATTCAAATTTGAAAGGAGTGCAGGACTGGTCTTCCCCTAGGGAACATGGCCCAGGTTCTGTGGTAAGAGGGGGCCCCGCAGGGAGACCTGATTCAGCCCTCCTGAGGCTGCGATATGGGCTATTTGTGTGGGGCCTCTCCCTGGCTGTGACTCTCAGCCATCAGAGTGACTACTTCCTGCAGACCCTGGCACCCCCCACCCTCCCGCTCACTTTCAGTAAATCTCTAATGCCTGAATCCCACCTGCCAGATGGGGGTGCTTGGCATACCTTGCGTGGGCAAGTTTATGACACATCTTTGTTCAGTGGTTTCTTCTGCAACCGCCAGGTGGCTTCTCCCTGGGCCCCAGATGTTGTCATCAGCCCTTCCCTCCATTGCAGGAGGAGAGGGGGTGGGTCCATGGAATCCCCACTTTCTGCTTCCAGCCGGGAGAAGCTAAAGGGGTGGTGCTGCCTGACAGCACCGCAGGCGTGCACCACAGGCCGCACGCTGAAGGGCTGCTGCTAAAGGGCCCTTTGGTGTGGCCCTTTAGTGGGGACCGGGGCAGGCAGGGGTGGGTTGGGCTGCTTTGGCTGGTCAGTGGGTGACCAGTGTAGTGTGCTATTGGTGGGTGGTTATTATTTAGGGGGAGGGAAGGTAGGAGGGGTTGATTTGGGTGGTAGATATGTTTGGGTTAGCTGGTGAGAGCAGTGGGAATGAGTTAGAGGTGGTGGTTGCGCCCCCTGGTGAGAGGGGGTTATTGGGATGTTCCCCCTTTGAATGGGGGAGGGTTGGGAGATGGGAAGGTTGGGGGGGAAGTTCCCCTGTGCGAGAGGGGATCAGGGGAGGGGGGGAAGGAAGGGGGTACTTCTCTCCATCTGCCTGGTGGGGGAGCCATCAAGGAATGGAAGCTGGGCTGGGGGAGCTGTGCCGGGTGGAGGGGAGGGCCACAGCAATAGGGGTCATCATGGGGCATGGGAACTATGGTCCACGGGGGAGGCGTTGTCATTGGGAGATGAGGGGCAGGTGTTTGGTGCCTGTACCTCTCTCAACCTCCCCTAGCTCAGTAGCCAGGTGGCTGAAGACTCTGAGGCTTCTGGCCTGTCATTGGAGTTATTGATTACAAGGTCAGTAGCTAATAAGTCATCCATAATCCAGGATTCTATCCCTGAATGGGCTGCCGACCTTCTATGTATCACAGAGACCTGGCTGGATGCTGAGTCAGGGGCAATTTTGGCTGACATCATTCCAGCTGGGTACTCCATGCAGTACCAGTCCAGGACGGAAGGTTGGGTAGGTGGCATAGCCATTGTTTTTAGGGAGGAGTTGCCTGTTAGGAGACTTCTAGTGAAGACTATGGTCAGAATAGAGGACCTCCAACTTGTGTTTGATTTGGCCCAGGACAGAGTGGGGGGTCCTGCTGGTGTACTGCGCACCCCACTGCCCAGAAGCTTCCCTGACAGCTCTAGTGGCCCTAATCTTGGGGTTGGTCTTGTGGTCTTTTAAGCTTATTGTCCTGGGGGTTTTCAACATCCATGCCAAGGCTAGGTTGCATGATGCAGAGCTGGAGTTCATGGCCACCATGGGCCTGTCCCAGGTGGTGGTGGGCCCAACACATGAGGGGGGTCATACTCTTGACCTGTTGTTCTGTACCGACCTTGATGCAGGACGTCCAATGATTGGGGGTGTTGGTTCACCCACCCTTGTCATGGTCTGACCATTACCTCCTACAGGCTCACATCCTGGCGTGTCCACCTAGCCAGAGGGGTGCAGGACCGATTAGGATGGTCCATTCTCGGAGGTTGATGGAACCCTCAGGATTCCAGGCTGCTCTTGGGAACTTGCCCACAGACCTGAGCGACCACCCCATCGATGCCTTTGTAGCCCTCTGGAATGACTGGTTGGCTGGGGCTATGGATAAGGTGGCTCCCAGGAATCCGCTTCCAGTGTTACAGCACTGTAGATCTCAATTTTTCATGGAAGTCTTGGGATGGCTGAAGCGTGAAGGAAGGCAGTTAGTGCGACAGTGGCATGGCACTTGCACTCAAGATGAACGATTGCGGCATAGACTATTTTTGAAGAGCTATGCCATGGCTGTGTGGGCAGTGAAAGAGTTCTTTGCTGCCATCATAGCGTCTGTGAAATCACATCTGGTGGATAGGGATGTGCAAACGTGGTTTGGGGGTTCAGCGTTCAGCCTGAACTCTGGGGTTTGGCCCATTCGCGAACACCCCGAACCCGATCTGCCCCCCGGCTGAACAAAGTTTGGGTTCTGAACCTGTTCGGGCAGGGGGCGGGGGACAGGAGGGAACCCAGTTTTCCCTCCCTGCTCCCGGCTGCATGGGTGGAAGGGGCGCCGGGGTTCACCTCCCCCCCACCCTGCCCAGCCTCGTAATTATTTTTTTTAAAATCCCACCCCAGGGATCGCCCTACCTGGTGGTGCTGGGACTCCGTTCCTGGGTCCAGCGGCGGCAGCGGGTCCGGCGGTGCTCTGGAGTGCTTCAGGCCTCTACTAGGCCTTCTGGGTCACATGACGGGTCACATGACCTGGAAGACCTAGTAGAGGCCTGAAGCACTCCAGAGCGCCGCCAGACCCATACCTGCTGCCACTACCGCTGCCACCGCCGGACCCAAGATCAGAGTCGGACCTACCTGGTGGTGCCGGGGCTCTGACCCTGGGTCCCATGGCAGTGGGTCCGGTGACGCTCCGGAGTGCTTCAGGCCTCTACTAGACCTTCTGGGTCACATGACGGGTCATATGACCTGGAAGGCCTAGTAGAGGCCTGAAGCGCTCCGGAGCACTGCTGGACCCGCTGCCACCGCTGCTGCGGACCCAGGGCCAGAGCCCTGGCACCACCAGGTAGGACGATCCCTGGGGTGGGGTTTAAAAAAAAACCCAAAACATTTTACGAGGCTGGACAAGGTGGTGGGGGAGAGGTGAGCCCTGGCGCCCTTCCACCCATGCAGACTGGAGGAGGGAGGGGAGAGAGAAAACTGGGTTCCCCCCTGTCCCCCACCCCCCAGTCCGAATGGGTTCACACACCCCCAAACAGGTTCGGGCCGAACAGCCAGAACCTGAACAGTTTCAGGGGGGCTGAACCCCCAAACGGGCTGAACACTGAACCCCCCGGTGTTCACACATCCATACTGGCGGAGCTCGTTCGGGTGGTGAATTATCTGGTCAGTCCAGCCTATCTCCATCTGGACTGAACGTTTTCTGGGGCTCACTGTGACATGTTTATGGTGTTCTTTGAATATGAAATTGCTCGCGTTGAACACAACTTCGTCTCTGCCCTTTCGGAGACAGTGGCCAAGTCTGAGGTTAGAAATGCCCTGTCTGGTCAGGATTTGTGGAATCAATTTCAATTGGTGATGCCTGATGAGGAGAGGGATGTGCTTGGATCATTCAGAGTCACAGTGTGTGAACTGGACCCGTGCCTGTCCTGGCTGGTCAAGGCCAGCAGAGAGTTGGTGGGGCCATTACTGGCCAGGGTGATCAACATCTTCTTGGGGGAGGTGAGGTTACCAGAGTCCTTTAAGGGAGCAGTGGTCTGACCCCTTCTCAGGAAACCACCTTTGGACGTTGACTCTCTGGCAAGCTATCGGCCTGTCTCTAACCTCTCCCTTTTAGGGAAGGTTATTGAATGGGTGGTGGCTCATCAGTTGCAGGCACATCTGGACCATGAGTTTCCTGGATCCTTCGCAGTCTATTTTATGCCCAGGTTATGGCACTGAGACTGTGCTTGTGGTGTTGGTTGACAACCTACAAATGGATCTAGATAAGATAAGGGTCATTCAGCCCTTCTGGTTCTACTTGATCTCTCAGCGGCTTTTGATACAGCGAATTATGAGGTGTTGGTGACTCGCCTGCAGGACCTTGCTGGGGTGGATGGAATGGTTTTACAGTGGTTTCCAGTCCTTCTTAGCAGACAGATCTCAGCAGGTGGTCCTGGGAGATTGTACATCTTCCAGGGGCCTCCCACGTCCTGCAGGGATCCATTCTGTCCCCCCTCTTGTTAAATCTATATGTCATTCTTAGCTCCACCTGGATGTTCAGGTGAGGGCTGTGGCGAGGAGCGTGTTCCGACAGTTACATCCTGTTGGGCAGCGGCAGCCATATGTCTCAGTCTCTGACCTGGTCACCATCATCCATGCCTTAATCACCTCAAGACTGGACTATTGTAACACGCTCTACATGGGGCTACCCATGGTGACGGTTCGGAGGCTGCAGCTGGTGCAGAATGCGGCAACCCATCTCCTTACAGGGACGGGTCACTGAGAGCACATTACACCAGTGCTCCGTTCTATGCACTGGCTGCCTATAGTCTTCCGGGCCTGATTCAAGGTGTTGGTGCTTACCTTTAAAGCCCTACACGGTCTTGGCCCTACCTACCTGCGGGACTGCCTCACTCCCCATGCCCTGTGGTCCACCAGGGGTGCCCTTCTCAAAGTTCCCTGAGTTGCTCGGGGGCGACAATAGAGGGAGTGTTCTTGTTGCCCGCACCTAGGCTGTGGAGCTCCTTTCCAGCAGAAGCCCGGGTGGCTCCAGACTTCTTCTCCCTTCGATAAATGTGTAAGACCTGACTGTTATGCCAGGCTTTTGGTGAGGGATATGTGTGAAGAGTGAGGGGTGAGGGCTAGGGTGGTGGTGGTGGGTTTGGTTTTCTGTTTTCTTTGGCATCCCCTGTATGGGTTGTTTTATGCTCTTGTTTAATTTGTTAGCCACCCTGTGCTGCTTTGGCAGGAGGGGCAGTTTATAAATAAATCAATATCAATCAATATGCAGCCGCTGGGGGAGGTTGTGTGTTGTTGCGGGGTCCATTGTCATCAATATGCTGATGACACTCAATTGTAGCTCTCTTTGTCATCGGACCTAGTCTTGGTGCTTTTCCAGTGCTTGGCGGCTGTGGCGGGCTGGATGAGGTCGAGCTGACTGAAGTTAAATCCTGACAAGACACAGATGATGCTTATTGGTGGGTTGGGTGATCTGGGTGAGGGGGATTTGCCCATCAATGACGGGGTCCGCCCTGTTTTGTCATCTCAGGTGCGGAGCCTGGGGTACTCTTGGATCCCCAGCTGCATCTGAATCTCTAGGTGTCTGCTGTGGCCAGGAATGCTTTCCGCCAGCTACATCTGGTATGGCGGCTCTGCCATTATATCTCAGTCTCCAACCTTGCCACTATCATCCATGCATTTGTCACCTTGAGGTTCGATTACTGTAATGTGCTCTACGTGGGGCTCTCCATGGTGACGGACTGGAAGCTGCAGCTAGTGCAGAATGCAGTGGCCTGTCTCCTTACTGGGACAAGTCACAGGGAGCATATTACACCAGTACACATTCAGGTCTTAATCTATAAAGCCCTTGACGGTCTGGGCCTGGTTATCTGAGGGACCTCCGCACTTCCTGGGCCAGCTCCTGTGGTCATCGAGAGGTGCCCTCCTGGAGGTCCCATGCTATAAATGGGTGGGGACTGACAGGCAGGTGTTCTCCAGTGCTGTAGAACTCGCTCCCGGTGGGGAGCCACCTCAGCCTAGATCTCCTCTCGTTCTGTCATCAATGTAAGACATGGCTCTTCCGCCAGGCATTCAGAGAGGGGGAGGGGTAAGGGTGGTTTTTGGGTGGGGTGGGTTTTTGCATGTTTTTGTATTTTTATGGTACACTTTGATATATTTTAATGGTTTTATTTGATTTTATAGTGGTTATTATGTATTTTATTGTTATTGTTACTTGATGTGTATTTATTATGGAAGTTGCTCTGAGCTGCCGGAGACAGGAGGGGGTGGAGTAAAAAAAACGATTAAATAAACAAACAAACAAACAAATAAATAAATAAATAAATAAAATAAGCACGCACCAGACTGCCAGTTGTTATAGGTGGGTGGCTCTGGAGGGCAGGACCATGGAATCTGCAAATTTGAAAGCCATCCCTGAAGGTGTGATGCCACTAGAAGCCTTCCAAGCATGCCCATGAGTTTCCATTCCCTTTCTCACTCCTATTGCCTCTCACTTTCAAATGTAGCCTCCCCTCCTGTCTCACCCAGCTCTGCTGCTAAGTCGGACACTCTGTAGCCTTCAGGAATAGCTATAAAAAAAGGTGCATGTGGTGCGTCAAGATGCTGGGGGTCCACACCCATGTGGAATGTATCCATAGGCAAATGGGTAATTAGTAGGGGTGTGCATTTTGTTTTCATTATTACAATACAGTGTTATTACATTGTTACATTGTTACAATAACAATGTCATTTTTGTTTTCATTATTGTAATAACTTTATTGTAATAACAATAACAATAACAAAAGTAAATAAAAAAATCATTTTCATTATTTTCGTTATTACCCCTATGCAGCAGCAGCACTGTGTGCCCACTGTGCGGTGCCTACTGGGTTACCAATGCAGAGGGAAAGAACAGAGCAGCCTGAGCAAGGCTCCAGACTAGGGCTGAAGTCAGAGCAGATGCTCTCGTTCCATCAGGAAAAAACGACCTTTCGTGCTTCCAGTGCTATCAGTATCAGCGCCTGCAACATTCCGTCTTCTTTTGGTGATTTACAGTAATTTCGGACAATTTCTGGTGATTTCCAGTATTACTGATAATACTGGAAATTATAGAAAAATACTGATAATACCAGAAATTATCAAAGATTACTGAAAAGCCAATGTAAAACAAAAAATGAAAATAAATAACAAAACCGAAAATGAATAATGCAAAAAATTAATGGAAATGAATGCAATTTGAATAATGAAAACAAAACAAAAATGAATTTATTTATTTTTTGTCTGCACACCCCTAGCACCCACTGAAGATTTATTAAGTGTCTCAGGCTGCAGCTTGAGCAAAACAGGGCACTTAATGGGTTTATAAAATCTAGTCACTTTTACCCTGATTGAATTTTCAGATCATAGGTCGGTGTATGTGTGTCTCTTGGAGGAGGAGGGGGGGGAAATGCCGCCAGGGCACATCTATCTAGGATGTGTTTCCTTCTGAGCCAGGAGGATACCAGTGAACTGGAAGAAGATTAACTGCTGATGATAGCCCAGGTTGTTGGTGATGTGGAATAGGAAGGAGCTTTGGGTTCGGTGAGAATGGTTTCTGCCCTTGTTATTAAGAGAGTTTCTGTGACAATAATCTGATCCATTGCTACAAATGGATAGACATCTAATTGTTTCAATAATAAACCCTGCTGAACAGCAATAAACTTCATTTAAAGTTTCAGACTCTTGAGAGTTCAGTTTTCAAATAGTGTCAGGGCCTTTGGAGTGAGGGGTGAAACATCTGAATGTCAAAGGAAGGAGTGGGGCATCTGTGGGTCAGAGCAGATCCACCATCCCTCCCCACCCCAAATTTGGCTCCACATTTTGCCAGCACTTCCCGCGCAGGCCTCTGATAGTGACAACTGCATTTACAGGCAGAGGGAACCAGAAGTAGAAGGTAAGGGACCGCTAGCATATACAGAGACCGCTTTGGAGACAGAAGTAGATACTTAAGGCTGCACTGGCACGGCTAAGAAGGGAGGCTACTCCTCCAGAAAAGAGAGGATCCCTTCCATCTTCTGCACTAGGGCCCATTCCAACCTAGTGATGCCCCAGCAGCCTTCTAACATCTCTCCCTCCCTTCTCATCTGAAAAGCAAGCAGTGATCCTCCTCCTCTTTCCAACAATACCTCGTGGACAATGTATGTTTAGATGTTTATTGAATCATTTTGGAAAGAACAACACAAGTTTAGGGCACCACCACGATCTCTGTCTAGATCCCAACAGATTCTGTTTCTGCTGTTCCTCCAGACCACAGTGTCTGCTCTCCCTATCCTGATTGTCCTGCTAATGTTTTGGCAGCAATGGGTGAGCTTTATGGGGATTAGCTGACTCTCAGGATGAAGCTGAAACAATGTTGCTGCAATCCTCTGTACCGCCTCCCCCCCCCGGGAGTTCACTAACATGATGTTTGCAAACACTGACCACAGCAGGAAGCGAGCATGCATGCACCTGCTTCTCTGCAGCTCCACACGCGGGACAGCCAAAGGCATCTTTCTCTGGAGTGACAGGTTGGGGTGGCTTGGAGAACATAAACAACTGCACCAGCATGGGGTTGGGGCCCCTGACAGGACTCACAGATGCAGGTAGGAGAAGTGAGTTCATTTTAATGATGGGATTTCTGCAGATCATGCTCACTCCACTGACTGCAAAAGAAGAAATTAACCTTTTTCAGAGTTGTAAACTGCTGCTTGCTTAAGACGCCTGCTATCAAATGAATATCCCGTATTTCATTGGTGCTGTGCTTCTAAACAACACACACACACACTAACACATGCAGAAGCAGAGAATTTGTAGATAATATGCAGGGGCCCTCGTGACCCCAATTTCCCTCATGAGCCTCGCCCCTATCTGGGGGGGCCTAGAGGTGGTTGTGTTTGGGGCCCTGCTAGGAGATAACTGGGACCCCACCCCTTCCCGTGGTGGCAATGAGGACTGCTGAGGGCCCCCTGGAGGTAGAGAAAATAGTGGGGGCCAGGGTGGTTGCCCTGCGGTGAGGTAACCCTCACAGAAGCTGTGCGTTCTTTGTTACTGGAAATAACCTCTAGCTTTGGGTAACCACATTAAATACCACATACTGTGCCCATGCATCACATCAGCTCACATTTAAGCCTTCTGGTGACCACAGCTTAGCAGGCACTTACATAGCAGAGCACCCAGAGGAGGAAGGGAGCACAATTAGGATTGACGACAGTCTGCACTGAACATGTTTTGCTACTTTATTGTACACCCTTCCATGACACATCCCTTAGCTTCACCAAGCTTTTATGTACAGAGCCATTACTGCAGACGTAGTTTAACAAAGGCATAGGCTCGGTGCTGATACCACACGTATGTCTGGACCTACCCACAACTGGCTCCCAAGCAGCCAAGCTCAGAATGGGCACATGTAAATGTATCATCAGGGAGGACCATTACAGGCAGCAGAGTACTCCATTTGGCTGACGACTCACTGCACTACAGCGTTACCAAAATGCACGTTTCACACAAACTTATCAGCATTGTACTCAACTATATGATTGTGGGCATGAGGGAGGAGAAAGGAAAATAGTTAATAGGTTAGTTAATCTGGGAATATGATAGCACCGATAGGGTGAAAACAGACATGACGCTAACCACCTTTTAACCACCCTTGGTGGTCATTTATGCATGTTTCAGGGCTGCATAGGGCACCAATACAGCCTTGCAACATGCATAAATAACCACCAAGGGTGGTTAGCATCATGTCTGTTTTCACCCCATAGTGAGTCTCTGTCAAGGTATACTGAGATGGAAACAATGGAGGGATCACTGACACATTATGATGTTACCTAAGCACTGGATGTAGACCTTTGGGATTAAATATACACAGAAAAAGCGTCTACCCCATTGGTTCCAATCAGTTCCAGGGTGCGCTTGTCTGTCTTGTGTTAGGACATGAACCCACTCCACGAGTGAATATTGGGGGCCGGTACCCCAATATCCAAATGACTTCTTAAATTTAGGGGAAATTGGCCAAATTGATTCAAAGGGTCTGCACGTGTCCACTGGGATCAGTCTGAGGAGGTGATGCACTGCCAGCTGGCTGGAATTTCCCTCCCACACCGTAACACAAAACAGGGATACTCAGATGCAAATAAGGGAGATTTATTGACAAAGAACTAGGTATGATACATAAACAGTTCACCCATGGGTCAATTCGGATGATACAAATAAGTTTCTACTGATACACATAAGTTTCTATACCCTCCCACCAAACACAGTTGACATACATACACAGTAAACTATAAGCAAAACCCTCCGGTCTGGTTACTCTGGTGTAAGTGGTCATTGCTTGCGAAGGGAAAAGGGGAAAATAAGCAATATTACCTATCCAATCTGTTGAAAAGGGACCGGCAACCCTATAGATCCAGAGGCGTTCGGAGACGGGGAGGGGGGGGAGAAAGAAGCTTGGACAGACCAAAAGGGGATAATGGTCTGGGAGCGATCCTTGAGGCAAGCACGCACAGAGTAACCTGTTTGTGTTTGTGTACAAGAATAACCCAACTTGCTCATGGGGGCCAGGGCAGTTATAGGGTTTTGCGAGGTGGGGAAAGGAGTCTCAAAGTTGCACGAAAGGTGAGCTAGGGCTGACAAAGAAATCTTTACATGATGTGTTGAGGGAAACAAAGCCTTGGAGGGTTTCAATGGGGGGCATGGCAAGATGAATACAAGAGCCAAAGAAAGTTTCTATAAACAGGGGAATACGGCTATTTTTAGATGGGCGTGGAGTGATCAGCCTAACGATCCATCTATTGCTTGCCCAGAGTTTCAGGTGGCTGTGGAGCAATCATCTCATAAAAGGGAGGCCACCTGTTTATGACCACTCCATTGTTTACCCGGGAGCCTCCCTTGTTTCATTATTATTCCTTCGGACTAGACCGGTTTTGCGTGGGACGTTTTCTTTATTTTTCCATTTTCTCCCCTTCTGTTCCCCTGCACTCGTTGACCTGTGTCTCGTGGGGTGCTGCCGGGGGCAGGGGGGGGGGAGCTATGGTCTTTGGAGGGGCAGGGAATGGTGTCATTCCTATCACTCGGCAGGTTGTCAGGAGTGTCTTAGAAATTTCGGTAATTATAGTTGCTCAGTGAACCATAGCCCTTCAAGGCCATGCCAGAGTTGTTCTAATGGATATTAAATAATATTTATTTAATATTATAATTCTAATGGATAATTTCATAGTCCAATTAATATTGCATTTTGTCTTCACTTCCACGCAAGAAGAGTTTCCAGTATTAGTCTAAGTGCACGGCTACATGGTGCATATTTACTGATAAGCCTGCATGCCCCATGAAAGATTTGCTGAAGTCTAGGAGTGTCTGAAACCCCAAAGGGGTGGGGAACCACTGGTCTCTCACAAGAAGGGATTTCCTTGCATTCTGTCTCACTAGACTTTCTTTGCAAACTGGGATCAGGGCCAGCCTTAGAACTTGGGAGGCCCAGGGTGAAAATAAAATGGAGGGTCCTCATGGCCCTGTCCTCCATGGTGCACCCCTTTAACTATTGGCATGCTGGTGTTTGCTTACAAAAACAAGGAAGTATCATAAGAGTTTCCCCCCCCCCCCACACACACACATCCAAGCACACAAGCTGTCCCTCTCCCTTTCACACACAAACCTCTGGAGGTGTGATTCAGGAATCCATGATTTACTGAAAGTGAGGGCAGGGGCAGGACTGAACATCATTGCAAGGGAGTAGGGTTGCCACCTGTGGTGGGTTTTTTTACCTGACACTCCCATAGGCCAAAATGGAAGTGTCAGGTAAAAACAACCAAAGTTGGCCACCCTAGAAGGGAGAGGGCCTCACAGAAATAGCCTGTCCCAGGAACTTGAGCGCTGGACCTTAGGCTTCCAGGACTGGCCTGGGGACCCCTACGACCACAGAGTCTGGACCATGATCCCTATTGGCCCTGCTTAAGGCCAGCCCTGACTGAGATACACACATGCAATCAGATGATCCATGTGTATTAGGACTCCTGCTGCTTAGAGGATATAAGTCTGCTACAGCTTTGTTACAGCTGCACCACAGGGATTAATATCTTTTCTTCACTCTGGCCAGTCTTGAATTTAGTAAATGCCCCCATGCTAGATAGGGACTGAGAGGATTTGCTGTGGTGGCTCAAAGAGCTGAAAGGGTGAACTCAGGGTGGAAGGAGACATGGAAGGGGCTGAAGGAAAATGTTTGCAAGGGATGGGAGAAGACATGAGGGAGCACTTTATCAGGGGCATCATCAGGGGCAGGGGGAACTGAGATGTATACTAGTGAAGGAGGTAGCTGAGGGTATGCACTGAAAAGCATGGGCTGGATTAGGGTTGTCTTCTTCTACCGAAGTCAGTCCTCGACACTTGCCCTGGAAGAGCAGTAAATACCTGAGCTCTGGTAGGAGACTCTCTATCTGGACCAAGTCTCCCTGCATCCCACTGAGTAGAGGATTGGGGCTGTTGCAGCTCCTTTGGGTCAGGTGCCCAGCCCAGCTTCTGCAGACCACACCATGTTCTTCAGCTCCAGGATCTCACTGCAGGTTCCTCAGTGCAGAGAAACCATGGTGGAGACTGCAGTGGTCCATGGTGGAGACTGCAATGAGCGAGGCAAAGGAAACTGGTCACTATTTCAAGCAACATCTAGTCCCTTGAGATTGGGTATCCAGGTCAGGTGACCAACAGGGCTCTGAACAATGGCCCCCAATTCCTGGACTGTCCAGATGAAAACCGGACAAGTGGCAACCCTAGTCCAGATTCATGATCTGGAAAGAGGCCACACAACAAAAGGCACTGGGCCATATTTGGCGCATGGGCCAGAGTTTCTCCATGCCTTCCACAGAATCTCTCATTTCTACCTGTGGAGTTCCTTGACGTCCTCAGTGTAAGCCAAGATGGTGCATATCAGAAATGGAACATAAAAGTTTCACTTAGAAGCAGAGTCTGCCCCAAATAAACGTGTGTTTTGTCTCAAATGTACAGTCTCAAGTTGTTCTCTTTTGGGTCATAAGATGCCCAGTCTTTCAATGAACACATAACACAAGCACCCCAACCACCATTCTGGTTATTCCACTTAAATGTACTAGGGCAAAGTATTATGAAGTGCTTACTGGTACCAAAAGAAAGTGATTACATGTCAGCTATAGATGAAAACCATACTGACGTTTGTTAATGGCATGGGGGCTTAGTGAATTTTATTAACATTGTCACTTCCAATCTATGACATTATAAAGGGTTTGGACATTTTCTATTACAGTGGCAGCTCTATCTTAACATCAGTAAAGCAATCATAGTCTAGAAAATTAGGTATAAACTGAAAATAATTAAAGGCCTGGTGACAGCTTGATAATACCAAATAATTGGAAGAGTTAGCAGCAACATCTGAATTCTAATTTTCTCCTCGGTAAAGGTGTGTCTTTAGAAAATATTGCTTAAGTTGGGGCTGAAAAGGGTTTTTTGGCTTCTCTAAGGGATGGACGTCCAAGCATTGGTTATTTTTTATAAAGTATAAAGAAGATGAGAAAGTGTACCATCGGAAAAGATTTGTCATTAGATTTTGAGTAGGGCTAGGCATTTCTCCTAAGGGTCAACGTTTGTTGTATGTTATCCCTTGGAGGGATTCAGGATTGCTGCCTGTAAGCCCTGGCTTGTGTGTTACTTCTTGGAGGGACCAGCTTTCTATTTTTCAGGGGTGAAGCACTATAAGTCCCAAAAAGGGTTAGGCAAATTTAACTAGGGTTCAGCATTCATTATATCAAAGCCCACGTAGGGTGACATGTCAGCATCTCAAGGGCTAAAGTATCATTTGTTTGTAGGCCTGGGTCCTTACTCTGGGGCAATATGAAAAGTTATCCGCATTTCTGGGTTTATATCATTATTCTGTATGAACTGTACTAGAATTGCTATGACGTGGGGCAATATGTAACGTTTTTATTTGGGTTTTTTAAAATAGTTTGTATGATCTGTACTTGAAATTATTTCCATGCTATTTGATGTTTTTGTACGTGTATGGAGTATGGTGAAAGCTAATCCAATAACTACTACTACAAATATCACACTCTGCAGACTGGTTGGCTTGGTCAGAGAGTGGGAACTAACAGATGGTGAAATATCGAGATTTTTTACTTTTATTTTTCTAGTTCCGCTCCAGCCCAGTCAGAAGGGAATAGAGGTAGTTCAGCATGAGATGCCTATTTGGAAGCCAATGAGAAGTGAGTGGCTGAATTCAGGCCAGTTCCTAATCGGCTGGTGCAGGCACCACAGTCCATAGTTGGCTTTACTTTTCTTGTCTTAAAGAGGGGTGCTCCTTTGACCAGGGGAAGGGCTGGCCTTAACACAGAGTGGCCTGGGGCAACTGTGCTGGGCCCTGCTCCTTCCCCTACTTCTGGGCCCCCCACAGTGTTCCCCATTTTCACCAGGCAGGGAATGGAGTCGCCATTCCCTCTCAGCAAGGCCTAAAACACAACCACCTCTAGGGCTCCACAAAGGATACTCCAAGGGGGTGGGGCCAGCAGGGGCCAGGCATTTTATCTTTTTCCTGGGCCCTGCAAAATCCAAGGCCAACCCTTAGGCCACCTAAATCTAAGGTCATCTGAGGGGACTCAGCTAGGCATGGGCCCTGGACTCCAGGACGGCCCTTTCCAAGGGGCCGGCGCACAGTTAGGACATTTTCACAGTGGGAAGGGGACTGGGAGAGAGTGGTGCCAACACTCTGCCTCCTGTCACTGAAATTTTTCTAGTGGTGCTCAGGGTACTCACAAAGGGACCGGCTAGGAAGGAAGTTTTCAGAGTGGGCAGAGGTGGAGTGTTGGCCCACTCTAAAAACTTCCTTTGCTGGCAGCCCCAGTGGTGAAAAGCTTTGCTGAATCCACCTCTTCCCTTCAGCTCCCCACTCCCATCTGGAAAGATGGGGGCAGAGAGAGCTGAAGGGAAGAAGCAGGATCAGCACAGGTCTTCAGCATTCTATTGGCTACTGACTCGTTAGCCAATAGAATGCTGAAGATGTCTGCTGAGTCTGCCCCCTCCTTCCTGCTCCCGCCTCCTCTTCCTGATAATTCTTTATGAGGAGCTCCCCACAGAGGCTCCACATGGCCCTGGACTCTGTCCCCTGAGCTGCCAGCCCCAGACAAAGTAAGAGAGATGAGGAGGGGACAGTGTGGCTTCCCCCATCAGCACTGGGTATTTTGTTTTTTGAGATTCTTACATTTCTCGACAAGAATCTAGCTGATTCTCATCTCGTTCTCGTTTGCAAGAATGAAACGATTCTCATCGAGAATCAAGATTCAGCCCTAGTAGTAGGTGTAGTTTGGAACAACTGATCCATTTTTGTGGACATTTCCACAAAAATGGAACAGTTGTCCATAATTTTGGCCAGAATTATATCCCTCTCAGAATATCCTCTTAGAATTATATCCAATTGGAATCCCTGTTGAAATTACCTTCCCCTCCCCCCCGAAAACACCCATTGCACATGTGCAAAATGGTTGCTGCCCATAGCCAAGATGGCACCAGTGCTGGCAACACCATTTTGGTTACGGGCAGTGCCATTTTGTACATGTGCGTATGGCTATAATGTTTCATTTGGTCTGATCGGAAATTGGACCCATTGTTCATTCCGATTTCCATTTGGACTGAACGAAATACCCAGTTCCAGTGGAATCTGAGCCAGGTGAAGATTTCAACTTCAGCTCTAGTGGGGAATGGGCAAAACTCGCTGCCACCACCTTTGCATGGAGAAGGCTGAGGCTGGCTGGCAGCCCTCTTGGGAAGGCTGCTGCTTAGGAAGACCTGTCCCCTTTGCCCTTAATGGGCACCATAATTGGGACATGATCCCAAGACCACCACAGTCTTGTTTATGCCTCTTCCTCTGCCTCCCCTTGCAGGGGGAGAGAGGATCTTTCTACAACTAATCACAAACGATCCCCCTTTGCTCCCTCTCTCTCCTTCAAAGGTTGCATATAGGGGAATGTTCTGGGTTCTGCACCCAACAGTTGGTCACAGCTGACCTCTTATATTCGCCGCCCTAGGCCTCTGCCTACCTTGACTAATGCTAAAACCAGGCCTGACAGTTGACTCTAACTGGAGACTGGTGTGGATTCAGGCCAGCTGAAAATGCAAGGACTGAGGAAAATGTGAGGACTGGAGAAGTGTGAAGTATTACTATCCTCTGATCCCTCCAAGCCCAGGCTGCCGCACCTTGGTGGGGCACTGGGGGAAGTTTCTATTGACCATTATGGACATTTCCTGAGAACTCCAGCAGAATAATCAGACCCTTCAAAACTAAACCTCTCAGTTCGATGAAAGCAGAAAAGAAGAAAACACTCTATTCCATCACTAAAGCTCAGATTTTCAGAACTGATTTGGAGCAAACTAAATAAGGATTCCTGACTGTGTCTGTGTACAAATGAGGAAAATATTTAAGACCGTTACAAGCAGAATTTTTTGTTGCACTACAGTACCATCTAGTGGTGACACAATGCATACATTCTCAAAATACCAACCAGATCTGATAGGCTGTGGTCTCTAATTTTGATCCAAGCTAGTAACTCACAAGTGCAAAGCTTCCATTCCCTAATCCTTACTTTCATAGTCTGAGCTGGGAGAAAACAAGATTTGACTTCTCAGTTTCTTCACTGTATGTTGTAGAATGATGAGAAATGCCCTTAGGTACTCTTTACAGCTTTGAAAGTCAGTCTCTACATTCACTCTATGATCTGGTTTGAATGTATTTGTTATATAGATTGCAAGAACATCCAATCTGAGCAGGGACTGTGCATTCCCTCCGCTTGTAAAGCACAAAGTGTATTCTTAGTGCTGTAAGAACATAAGAAGTGCCGTACTGGGTCAGACCAATTGTCCGTTGAGTCCAGCACCCTGTCTCTGACAGTGGACAATCTCGGTTGCTTGAAGTACCCAACAGGTCCCCAAGGGGCAATCCATTCCTTGCTGTTCACTCCCAGCTCCTGACAATAAGAGGTTATATTCTCCAAACCTACCTGGCTAATAACTGCCAATGGATGCATCATCTAGAAGCTTGTCCAATCTTTTCTTAAGCCCATTTATACGACTGGTCTTGACCATGTCTTCCTGCAAGAAATTCCACAACTTAATTGTGAGTTGAGTGAAAAAATGCTTTCTTTTATTTGTTTTAAATCTGCTACCTGTTAGTTTCATGGAGCGTCCCCTAGTTCTAGTACTATTTAAGACGGTAAATAACCATTCCCTATTAACATGTTCCACAGCACTCATGATTTTATAATCTTTTATCATATCCCCTCTGTCGTCTCTTCTCCAAGCTGAAGAGCTCCAACCTCTATCCAGCCTCTCTTCATAGGGGAGCCGTTCCATACCCCTTCTCATTTTTGTTGCCCTTCTCTGTATCTTTTCTGTACAACCAGTTGTAGCCTAATTGTAACCGAGAGAGAGAGAGAGAGAGAGAGGGTAGTTGCCGTGTTGGTCCCAAATGTAAGAGATGGAGACAGTAGTTCAGATGATCTCTTTTATTTGACCAACTATAATAGGTCTGATCGATTCTTTTGCTGCACAGTATTATTAATAGGCACTCAGTGGGTAATGTTTTTACCCATTTATAGGGTAGAGGGACACGTACAGAAATCTCAGTTGGTGTCATTCTGAAATCTTTCAAGCCACACAGGGTCCTTCCTCAAACATGTAACAAATCAGAACTATATAGAATAAGCAAATTGCACAACAGCTATATATAAGAAAGCAGTGACTTGCCCAAGTTATTTTTTTCCCTATCCAGTCTCTCCCAAGTCACTGCCTTCTTATAGATAACTGCCATGCATTTGTTCAGTTTAGTACAGAGCCATAGGAGCGGCTCTATAGTTAAGGTGGCTTGCACTTTCCTTGTTATTCTACTTGTTATAAAAAAATCAAGATTATTTATCCTATCACTGTGAAATTTTGTTGCTGAGGGACAGAAGCTGTCCAAATTTCAGACAGATAGGTTGAGAAATGGCTTTGAAGTTTGGAAAGAGAATTGTTTTTTCTATTAGAGGTGTGAGAAAATTAAAGTGTGCATTGCAGTCGATTACTGAGTTTAGATTTTGAAAATCTGCTGTGTAGTTTTTAAGTTATGATGTTTTGAATTTCCCCTGTTATCCAATAGAGAAAGTAAGATTTTCAAGCTATGTCAGGATGGACGTGGATTATACATACAACAAACATATGTACGTTTTATGTATGTCTCCCTCTATGGTATTGTATAGAAGAGAAGAGAATAGGTGTTCATGTGCAGCATATATATAGAGAGGTTATTGTATATAGATGTTACACGTATACGCTATGTAGAGATACCCATTCTCTTCTCTTTTCTATGAGAGGGTGGAGGGGCATGCACAGAAAACATACATACGTTTGTTGTACATATAATCAACATCCATCCTGACATAACTTAAAAGTTTCAAGTCTCTCTGTCGCCCTCCCCTCTTAATTTCTCTGAGCTAGGAAACCAGCCTGGGCGCACTGTGGGTGGGGGAAAAAATCTCATAAGATCTGAATTGGGGTCGGCCAAGATTCTCAATTCTCATGATCAGTGGGATCAATTCAAGCCCCTTTGAGGGTTTATGATGCTGAAGTTGTCACTCAACTGTTATATGGGGCGGAAGTGTGGGGATACTTGTTAAAAGAGCAGTTGGAAATCCCCCCAAATACATTTTTTCAAACCTTGATGGGTCTTTCCCATGCAATTCCTGCAGCATTACTTAGATTGGAACTGGGTCAAGAGACTATTCAGAAGAAAATTATTATTAGGATTCTGTCTTACTGGTTTAGGTTTATGGCTTATTCTCTACTACGTCTTCCTAAAATGTGCCTTTTTGAAGGGTGGTCAATGCCTTGTTCTCTTCAGTCTCCTTGGCTGAAATATGTTATGCAAACCTTGACTTTGTTGGGGTTTGGTTATTATTCTTTGGGAGAGCAAAGACTGTTCTCAGCTCAGGAGAAACTTTCTTTGTATACAAGAGTAAGGGATGTGGCACTCCAGAATGACCCGGCCTTGGCCAGAGCCTCCCGGATATCTCCAAGCTATCTATTGTGGAAAACCCAGTAGGGTATGGCTTCTTATTTTTCTTTGAATCTCCCCACACTGCATAGAAATGCACTAACCCAACTCTGCTTGGAGCAATTCCCTTCAGCTATGGTGGAGGGCCGTTATCGTGGCATTCCCAAACCAGAGCGAAAGTGTCCCTTTTATAAAACAATTCTTGACGACTTGATACACTATATTTTGGAGTATCCATTTTATGATGCTATTAGGTCTAAATATCTTTACCCATTTCCACCTTGCTTGAGGTCTTTTTTGAGCCAGGAAAAAATTATATGGCTGCTGCAACAGACAAATAAATCTTCTATTAAGCGATTAGCTGCATTTGCCTTTCAAGCAGAGGGTATTAGGCGACACTTTCTTGCCCTGCTTACCTAAGATTCCTTAAAACTTTGTTAGGTATTAAATAGCTTTTATTGATATTTTTTGTATTTTGCCTTTATTTTTAAATTGATGTATATATTTTTTCATTTTAATTTCATTGTTTATTTATACCCCGCACTCTCCTGCCTTTGGCAGCTCAAGGAGGCTTCTAACATAGTAATACACAAAAAGAAAAAAAATAGGTCCAACACGGACCCACAGTTCAATAGCAATAACCCTTACAATTTAGACAATGAATAATCCATCCACCAACTAGATAATACAATATTATTTATTTGAATTTTGTATTCTTGTACATTGTATTAATGTGTTATCTTCTTTTATTTTATCTTATTTTATATTTGTTATGGATAGTATCCAATAAACTGAAACTAAATTCTCATGAGATTTTCATGAGATGATTTTTTATTCTCGTTTCAGCCCTAGTATATTCCATAGTAAAGTGTTGTTGTTGTTATTTATTCACGGCATAACACAAGGTCATTGCCAATACATAATAAAGTGACACAAAGTACAATAAGACACAGTAAAACGCCCCACAACGGGCCCAGTATAAAGGTTATACACAACGAAGGGAAGTTACAATTAAATTACAATTAAATTGCAAAAGTACAAAATCCACACTACCCTATATGGCTGTGAATCACTAATAACCCCGATCCACGCATATCTTGAGTGGATCTAAGGTATAGTATTTTGTGGGGGAGAGTTAAGTAAAGTAAGTAAGTTAGTAGTAAGTGTGTAAAGTAGTAAGTGTGTTAAGTTAGTAAAGTGTGACATTTTAACAATGGTCCTGCCACTGGTAGCCCTGCCCCTAATCCCACCAACCTAAAGTCCACCAGACACCACTGAGTGAGACAGCTGCAGTCGTGAAGCTGCCATCTATCTAGGAAAGAGTTCAAGTTCTTGGGGCCAGATGAATTATATCCTAGGTTACTGAAGGAACTTGCTGATGTACTCTCAGAACATCTATCATCTCTGAGAACTCTTGAAGAACGGGTAAGGTGCTGGAAGACTGGAGATAGGCAAATGTCCCTATCTTCAAAAAAAGGAATAAAGGAGGATCCAGGAAACTACAGACCAGTCAGCCTTACACTGATACCTGGAAAGATACTAGAACAGATTATTAAGCAATTTGTAAGCAGCTAGCAAACAATGCAGTGTGATTACTAAAAGTCAGCATCGATTTGTCAAGAATAAGTCATGCCATACCAATCTTATCTCCTTTTTTGATCAAGTTACTAGTTTAGTGGATCATGGGAACACCATGGATGTAATAATGGATGAAATCAAAGCAAAAATGCTTTGATTTCAGTAAAGCATTTGACAAAGTCCTCCATGATATGCTTGTTGACAAGATAGTAAAGTGTGGATTAGACGATGGGTGAAAACAGACATGACGCTAACCACCCTTTAACCACCCTTGGTGGTTATTTATGCATGTTGCAGGGCTGTATTGGTGCCCTATGCAGCCCTGAAACATGCATAAA
>QEPC01015142.1:1618628-1629275 GCA_003113815.1 Sphenodon punctatus | reverse complement strand
CCTGTTTTATTGGTATATTTTATATTTGTATTTTAATTGTTTTAACTGTTTTATTGTTGTTAGCCGCCCCGAGCTGCATTGCAGGATGGGGCGGGATAGAAATCCATAAAATAAATAAATAAAATAAATAATTTTGTGAATTTTGAGAATCTTGGTCAGTTCCCACAAGATCTGCTGTGAGAATCTCGGGCATTCTCATGAGAACACACGTTATTCTTGTTTCAGTCCTAATTATTTAATTTAATTTAATTATTTATTTATTTCTGGCATTTCTAGCCTACCCCTCTCACCCAAAGGCAACTCAAGGCAGCTCACAATAAAATCAACATATACAAATAAATAAAATAAAATAAATACAATACAAATACAATATAGTATAAATATATAAATAACAACACATTACAGTCAGCCGATTTATACAAAAAGAACCCCACTCAAATCCATAAACCATCCCACCCCCTGCCAAATGCCTTGCAGAAGAGTCCCCCCACACAATTCCATCCCTCCCTCATCCTCTCCATCAAATGCCTGGTGGAATAGCCAGGTTTTACAAGCTTGATGAAAATTCACAGGTCTGGGGACAGGTGAGCCTCCTCCGAGAGGGAGTTCCATAACCGAGGTGTGGCCACTGAGAATGCCCTCTTCATAGTGGCACCCCAATTTACTCAGGGTGTAATGAATTGACATGATTTTGGGCCAAATTAAGATACTAATTTCCCTGCTTCAAAAGTACTGAACCAGGAGATGCCTCTGTTTGATTCAAGTAGGCCACTCTGTGTTAAATTGTAACCAAACCAAACTTGCCTTCCTGACTCTGTATACTGCTAGAGTATACATGGGGGAATTGTTGTAAATAACTGTGTAACTGAACCAAAAAGATGCTTTTTGTTTCAGTTACACTGGATGCTATTGCACCCATCATTGTGTTAAAATTAGACAAGATACTACTACGCACATGTGTTGATGCATTTAATGTGAAGAACAGAAGTATGAGTAAAATAATCAGAATTAGCAATGATCAGGAGATGGCCTGAGATAAAACAAATTATGCTGGGGAAATCAGGACCTCTTGTTCCCCAAACAAACTACGTTGGTAATTCACAGGAACTGATAGCAAAGGCCAAGCTGTACAAAAGAGTGTGGTTGTTATCAAACAATATATGACTCTCAGAAGGATGTGCGAACTACTTGGGGGCCAGGAAGCGTGACCCCCCATCTCCGGAGGGAGGCGGAGGGCATGACTTCATTGGTCAGAACAAACATCACATCATGACTAAGCACCTCAGATTTGGGGCAGCCAATGAGAGTGCTCCAAAAGCCTAGTACTGACAACCCCGCACTCTGAATAATCATAAGACAGCCACAGCATATAAGGCTTGGCTCTGGATTAGTTCCTTGCCTTCACGGTCCTCGATTACCATCCCTTAGGGGAGCCAACGAGCTTGGTGATCCGCCCACTTTGGAACTCCTCTCTCTAGGGAGTTCTACAGTGGCTTCTTGGGCCCCCTGACTGCTTTCCTCCTGAACCAGGCCATCGGCCCTGATCACGTAAGAATATGTGCTTTTGTATGTATTTTTGAGTTGACAAGGGTAAATGGGTGCAAATGTGAATGCAAGTGTCTCTTGGGTATTGGTATGCTAAATTGTTCTGATCTTATTGAATAAATGCCTGTTTGAGTGAATAAAAGACTCATTACTGAAACAGAAGAAGAGTAATTCTCCCCCTCTCAAACTGAAGTATTTCCACTAAGATCCCGAGAATTAAAGGGTGCAGGAATCTTCCCTCCCTCTCCTGGACGGGGACCTGTCTCACCCAGGTGCGGTAAAAGCAGCGGAGAACCCTTTAGGGACCTGCTTCACCAGGTGCAGTGAACAGCAGCTGAAACCCCCTCCCGAATAGGGACCCCTGCCAAAGGACCTGCTTCACCAGGGTGCGGTAAAAGCAGCGGAAAACCTTTATCGGGACCTGCTTCACCCAGGTGCGGTAAAAGCAGCTGAGACTCTCATGGACAGGGATCTGCCTCACCCGAGGTGCAGAAAAGCAGTTGAACCCCTTTTAATTCATTATAAGGGGACCTCCAAGAAGGCACCCCCAGCAGGCTGGAGGGGCCGATCAAGTGAAACGGTCCCGCAGATAGGTTGAGCCGAGGGCGTGTAGGGCTTTAAAGGTGGGAAACAACACCTTGAATCAGGCCCGGAAGAAAATAGGCAGCCAGTGCATAGAACGGAGCTCCCAGCAACCCGATCCTGTGAGGAGCTGGGCCACCGCATTCTGCACCAGCTGCAGCCTCCGGACCATTACCAGGGGTAGCCCCACATAGAGCATATTGCAGTAGTCCAGTCTCGAGGTAACAAAAGCATGAATGATGGTGGCCAGGTCGGAGTCCGAAATATAAGGCTGATCCCAACAAACCAGATGTAACTGGCGGAAAACCCCCTTCACCACCATCTCCACCTGGATATCTGAGCAGAGCTGGAAATCCAGGAGCACCCCTAGACTTCACACCTGGGAGACCAGTGGGGAACAAACCTCATCAATGATGGGGAAGTCACACCTACCACTCTCCTAACATTAACTCTGTCATATTAGGATTCAGCTTCAGTCGGCTCTCCCTCATCCAGACCCCCACAGCTATCAAACAGTGGGAAAGCATAGAGAGTGCCGGGCCTGGGTCTGATGAAAATGAAAGGTACAGCTGAGTGTCATCAGCATCTTTCTTTCTTTCCACCATCTATATCCCACCTCTTCTGCCTATGCAGCTTGAGGTGGCTTACAAAATGAAAATATTTAAAAATATACATAAAGTATGAGGCATAAAAGAAAAGAAAATAGCCCATTCTCCCCACTCACCCACCCCCCTCCCTCACCAAAGGCTTGGCAGAACAGCCAGGTCTTGCACTGTCGCTGAAATGAGGCAAGGTCCGGGGCCACCTGGGCCTCCACTGGAAGGGAGTTCCACAGCCTGGGCACCGCCAGCAAGAATGCCCTCTCCATTGTAGCCCCCCAATGCCACCTGGGAGACACCAAGAAGGGCGCTCCCAGTGTACCGCAGAGGTCGATCCAGGGCACGGAGAGTGAGGCAGTCGCGCAGACAGGAGGGGTCCAGACTGTATAGGGCTTTATAGGTAAACACCAACACTTTGAATCAGGCTCAGAAGACTATCGTCAGTCAGTGCAAAGTTTGGAGCACTGGTGTAATGTGCTCACAGCGACCTGTTCCCATAAAGGAAATGGGCCTCTGCATTCTGCACCATCTGCAGTCTCCAAATCATCACCAAAGGTAGCCCCACGTAGAGCTTGTTACAATAGTCTAATCCTGAGGTGATGAAAGCATGGATGACAGTGGCCAGGTTGGAGTCAGAGACATACGGCTGAAGCCATCACACCAGATGTAATTGGCGGACAGCACTCCTCGCCACAGCCTCAACTTGGAGATCCAGGCGAAGTTGCAGATCGAGGATTACCCCCAGACTCCAGACCTGGGAGACCAGTGGGGGAAAAACCCCATTGATGATGGGGGATATCACACCCACCGCGCTCCCCACCAACATCACCTCTGTCTTGTCAGGTTTTAGTTTCAGACGGCTCGCCCTCTTCCAATCCTCCACAGTCACCAGACATCGGGTAAACACCGAGACTGACGGGTCTGGGTTGGATGAAAAGGACAGGTAGAACTTGGTGTCATCAGCGTACTGATGACGTCAGATCCCATACCATCTCACGACCTCGCAGAGCGACTGCATATACACATTGAACAAGAGAGGGGAAAGAATGGAGCCCTGCAAAACTCCACACATGAGGTCCCAGGGAGAAGATGAACAATCCCCAATCATCACTCGCTGGGTTCTCCCAGCTAGGAAGGAGCGCAACCATTGAAGAACAGTTCTGCCCATCCTGGCATAGTTCCGTAGGTGAGTCACCGGCATCTCACGATCAACGGTATCAAACGCAGCTGACAGATCTAATAGGATTAACAGGGTTGAATGACCCTGATCCATTTCCCCGTGAAGGTCATCGACCAAAGCCACTAATGCAGTCTCAGTGCCATAACCTGAATGAAAGCCGGACTGTGAGGAATCAGGAAAACCGGTGGAGTCCGGATGCTCCGGAAGCTGCTGAGCTACCAACCCGCTCAATAACCTTCCCTAAAAAGGGAAGGTTGGAGACTGGTCGATAGCTAGCAAGGGAGTCAATGTCACGTGATAGTTTTTTTTTAGCAGGGGCTGCAAACTGCCTCTTTGAAGCAGTCTGGCACCCTGCCCTCCTGCAGGCAGGCATTGACAACACCCGCCAGCAATGGGTCCTGGAGCTGGAGTGGCTGTTTCTTGATGCTTTGGAAAATCGGCTCTCTGTGCGAGGAATGATGGCCCCAGACCCATGACGGTGGGTCCTGGGGCTAAGGTGGCAGCTTCTAGGTATTGGCCACAGTGCTCCCTGACTGTAACTTGGGCCCAGAACCCTGGCACCGGGTCCTGGGGCTGGAGTGGCTGTTTCTTGGTGCATTGGAATAACATCGCCTCTGTGCGAGGAATGATGGCCCCAGACCCATGAGGATGGATCCTGGGGCTAGAGTGGCAGCTTATATATATATATATATATATATATATATATATATATATATATACTAAATCTAACTGCTATTAACTATTCTAAAACCTATTGAACTAAATGAAATATCCTAATAGTTAACTACAATGGCCCTGTCCTACAAACACACTGTATCTCTGTCTATCTCTATAACTAAGCTAACTACTATGTATATCTACCTAGTAACTGTCTATCTAATAACTATCTATCTATGTATACAATATTACACAGAGGGAAACACAAAAAACACAGGGACAGGTACAAAACTGAAATGAAAATCAATCTAATAATATTCCTACTCTAAATAAATTCAAAACTTAAAACAGGGGAAGGGAATCAGGGATGGAATAAGAGGGAGAGGGAAAGGATTCAATGGATGGGGGAGGGAGGAAGGAAGATTGAACACAGTGAACACAGGGAGGGGTAAAAACAAAAAATAACACCTAAATCTATCTAATATAATCTAAATAAATGATATTATGGAGGTAAATGGGTTGGATGGGTGAAATAGGAGGAGGATGGCAATGGATTAGGAATAGGAAGGAACAAAAACTGCTGGGAGAGAGGGAGCCTTCTGAAATGCCCGCTGTTCAGGAACAGTGACTAGCTAGAAGGTGTTGGGAAGGGGGGGGCAATCAGTTGTGTTTCTTGCTGCGCCCGCCTCACCGCAAGCCCCATTGGCTCCGTGCAGCCTAGCCCGTGGTCAATCACAGACTGCGAAGCCAGTGGTCTGAGGTGAAAAGGGATGGTGATTGGGCAGGCTGGCTGCTACTCCAAGCCTCTCCACCCCTGGTGCCTGGAAGTCTGCTCCTCAGCTGGCTCCCCCTCTCTGTCACATTTTGCCTTCCAGTGACACGTTTTTGCCACCCGAATGCGATCCGAACTGACCGAACTGTTCAGTCATTTCGACGTTCAGAATTGAGTTTGGTTCGGTCAGTTCGTGTTCGGATTTGGGTTCGGGTTTGGTCATCTGAACAGACTGAGTTCAGGCCAAACTCCGAACTTCCGATCCATGTTCGCCCATCCCTAATTGGAATTCTGCGCAAAATCGCCATCGGTTGTTCTGTGCATGTGCAACATTGCTGCCGGCATTTGTTGCTGTAATACCGTGGCCACCATTTTTTTGTACGGTGGTGGCCATTTGTGTATGTGTAAATCACCAAAATTAGTTTCTATTGATCCAATTGAAATTCTGATTGGAATTTTGTCTGTCCTGAATTCCAGTCAGATCATTTGAACCACCAAGTTCCATTGAAAACAGAAATTCGGCAGAATTTCAGTTTCAGACCTACATCAATCCCAGCACTCAAATGCAATGTCCTTGTGCAATGCCTGTTTACTTGGTATATGCACAGGGAAAACAATAAGCAACACAGAGTGGTGCAACCAGGACCATGTGCAACCAGTTTTCCAGTTTGGATATTAAAAAATCTGTTCAATACTGACTGTAGTGTAGGGTTGTCTGACTTGGGTAGCAAATACAGTATTTTCTGAACAGTTGGTGAATCTCATACAGAGCTCTATTACAGAGCTAAAGTGAACTTGCAATTTGAAATTTGTTAAGACAACTCACTTATTCACATGCTTCCGTGAATATTCCTAATTGAATCTGAAACTTTGAATTTCAACCAGTTTGTTAGTCTACAGTTTATTTGGTGTTTTGTTTATGCTTGTTTTTTGATGAGTAGAAAAGGCATGTGGCATGGAGTAGGCAGAGAAGCCACGGAGCACAGGGTGGGCAGGCAAATATCTAAAAGGAAAATCTGGTGTGAATTCCAAAGCTGTTTCCTCCCCACCCCACCCCAATCTGGGTTTTTAATTCAATTCATATTCACAAATTCAGATATTGCACATTTAAGAAATTTAAGGCATTCTGTTAAGTTCACTTAAAATTTTATTTTCAGCACTAGTGATAAAGGCCCTTTTCACACAGACACTCTAACACAGATAAAATGGGTGTTACATTTTATTATACATGTTGCAGGGGTGCTCTATGGGTGCCCTGCAACATGTATAATAAAATGTAATACCCATTTTATCAGTGATTGGGCATCTTTGGTCATAACAAAGATTGGGTGGCAAAACCCCTAAGCACATGTCTGGCTGTTGTGTGTAATCACCATAACAATCCCAACACCAATTTGGTCACTCATTGAACACACGATGTGAACATCATTACATCACAAGGACAATTTATGTCTTCCAGCTGAAAACGTGGCTAATGTTGTGTCTAATGATATCATGTGGCGTGTTATCAGATAGAACACGGGCAATGAGGCAGCAGTGCTTGCGTGCTGAGATTGGGTAGTGAGCAAAATACTGATTTGCCCCAAGGTGGGGTGTGTGTCTAAGCAGCGCCACATCCATATCCACATTTATTTATACCCCGCTCTCTCTCTACAACGATTCGAGGCGGTTTACAACATAATATATAAATTCCAGGTTTTTAACTCCACGCAAGGAACCCGAATATAATACAATTGATACATAATACATAATAAACAATTTCTCAATCCCACCCCCCCCCAACCTAACTGAAAAACAATCCCCATCAACACACTCTCTATTCCCAGCTGCCACCTGGGAACTCCAACCAGCTCCACTCCTCTCTCGCAGGAAGGAACTGGTCCCACCACCTTCTCCTTCAGCCCACACAGCTATTCCCAGAAAAATACATGGACCCCCAAACATTTCCATCTCCGCCTCATTGCCCAGCCAAAGGGGTACGTCCAAGCCCGTTTGGACGTGCCCCTTCGGCACCTGCCCCCGGCACGCGCCTCCGGCACGGCCTCCGCCCACTCCTGAAGTTAAGGGAAGCGTCCTGAACACAGCTGCGTCAAAGCCCCGCCCCCGCAAGTGTGGGGGCGAAGGGGAGGGAGTCCCCAAGCCTCCAGTTCTCATCACTGGGTTCCCCCGCCCCCAGAGCCCCCAATAGTCACCAGCTTGTACTGCAGGGGGGGTCCAGGAAGATGGTCTCATCCCTGCAGGCAGCCCTCTCACTCCATTCTGCGCTGCCACCGCCTCTCACTCCAGTCTGCGCTGCCACATGGTGAACACGGGGCCAAACCGGTGTTCGTATCAAGGTTAAAACACACATTCAGACACTCATTGACGTTATATCTAATGACACCCTTAGAGTGTTTGTGTGAAAAGGGTCAAAGTCTCCAGCTCTTTCCTCCTCTGAATGAATTCACAACAAAATAATGCGCATTAAAGGATGGTTTGGTTTTCTGTAAATCTGTAAAGCCTATGTGGCAATTTGGAAACTGTCATGGATTCAAACATGCCCAGATTTCAGGATTCTGGTGTCAAAGTAAGTTTGGGGCTCATCTGACAGCCTTCTGGGAGTCAGGGGACTCAATTTGACCATAGCCTCCCTGCGCACAGGCCCCAGGGGTAAAATGTCAGGACAATATAAGGCCAAGATCCCCCTTGCACCAGTGGGAACTGTGCTGCCTTAGTCTGGGGCCAGTAACAGAATCCTTTGCTCCTCACTCCCTTGCCTTAACTCTCCTTCCTGTGTGGTCCTTCCCTTGCTACTACACCTCTGGGAGACTAAAGGCATTTATAGACGAGACAAAAAAGGCAGCTGATCCTTTGATCAGCCGCCTTTCTGGCCGCTCGTCTACATGTGCGGCCTGCTTTTTAATCCGCGTCGGAGGGGGCAGGCGATCCTGCCCCCTCCGATGCGGATTCCCGGAGTGCCGGCTTTATGCCGCACTTCCTGGTTCCGCGGCAAGTGCGCATGCGCAGAAGGGCGCACATGCGCCCTCGCACTCTGCGCCGTGTCTGAACATCAGACACGGCACGCAGAGACGCCGCGGCGGGAAAAACCGGCGTTTAGCGATCCCGCTTGTAAGCGGGATTGTCTATAAATGCCCTAAACAGGGAACCACACCTTCAGGACAGAAAGCACAGAGAGAGAGAGAGAGAGAGAGAGAGCGAGCGAGCGATCACACACCCTCCCTGGAGGTATCTGCCTGGAGCAATATCACAGACCAACAAGGGTGTCTGCTTGAAAGACAACCAAACTTTACTAAAGGGGTAGCAGTGAGAAGTCAAGTAAAGGTACAGAGAAAGACAAAGCAAGTTGGTTACACACTGGGTGTTTTTACACACACATTTCTCCTGCATGTTTGCTGTTACATCCTGAAATTCTGTGTGTCTAAATCACTCACCCAGATCTTAAACATCTGGATCTTTGAACTTCTACATAGAACATCTCCCAGAACTTTTTTGTGTAAAAGGTTCTCCTGGTAAACTGCTTTGCTCCAGGCAGCTGTGGTCACTTGGTTTCCATGGCAGCCCCTAACGTCTACAGCTGGGACTACTTTAGGCTGCCTCAGGGCAGTGTTTGTGTGAAGAATGCATTGGAAACTTACTTGTGGACTTGTAAACCCAGAAGATTGAAAGACCAGCACTTTATGGTGTGTGTACAAATGCCCATTGTTACCTATTTCTGCCTATTTCTGGTGGGGCAGTACTTTCTCAGTGGTGCTTCTCAACTGACATGTAGAAGTAGTCCAGTCTAAAAGCCGAATCAGCTTCCTCTAAGCTGACTATCTCCAAACCCTCCCTTCCTTCCCTTTGAAGTTAAGTCTACAGGCAACTCATGCTAAGTGCTGATGACTTCTTTATTTCTTTATTTATTTTCACAGCTTATATCCCACCTCCTCCTGCCCAATGGCAGCTCGGGGTGGCATACAATAAATAAATAGAATATAAAAAACAGGATAAAATATAAAAACCTTAAAATAATTTAAAACAAACAGAGTACCTGCAAAATACCCAATGAATTTCCGCTACCCAAAACAACTCACCGTCAGGCACCAATTGGTACCCGATTGAGACTCATTTCGGGTACCTGGTGTCCCAGAATTGATGACCTCCAATCCCAGAATACCGATTTCTGGTACCGATTTTTCAACTTCTGTACTGATATTTTGACTTCTGGATCTATTTATTGATTTTCCATCCTGGAGAGTTGACTTCTGGTCTCGATTTTTACAAAATTTCCTTCCCAATTTTTAGATTTTCTGACCCGATATAACCACCAGTAATAGGAAAATTGAGAAATCAGTACCAGAAGTTACCAACTTTTGGAGTTTTTGCCGGTACTCAATTGGTACATGGGTAACCCGTCAGTTACCTGATGTGATACCCAAAATACAGGTATTACCCATGAGTAGTAAAACAAGTACCCATTTCAACTCTACCAGAGCTGACCTCACATTGAAAAGGATTGACCCTCCCCAAAGCCAGGCAGAGTCTAGACATTTAAGCCATCTTAACTCCCCTCATCCCAGGTTGTCACTCCACTGTTGTTTTGAAACAGATAGCTAATTTTGTACCCATAGATAATACCTGCAATTTTGAGTAGCCTCATAATTGCCTGATTGGTACCCACATACCCAGGCAGCAACTTAACATTCCAGTTAGTACCATTGCTGGGTAATCAACTTTCTGTTTTACCAACATATTCCGACGTACCGTTATATTGTCTTTTCCGTCTTTCTGAGTTTCTGCATTTTGTTGTTTTAGTATATTTTTTGGGTTTCCATCCATTTCCCGTCTGGTCCAGCTTCATGGGGAGAGTTTTGGGAAGTGACGCTGGCTGATGCGGTGGATGTCCTGGCGTCTGTGAGGGCCACGTGTTGTGAACTTGATCCGTGCCCGTCCTGGCTAGTAAAAGCTTCCAGGGAGACGTTGGGGACGGTGCTGGCAAGGGTAGTGAACGCGTCTTTTTGGCAGGGGAGGCTGCCACCCTACCTTAAAGAGGCTGTGGTGCGCCCCCTGTTGAAAAAACCATCTTTGGACGTGGATGCGCTCGCCAGCTACCGACCTGTCTCTAACCTTCCCTTTTTAGGGAAGGTTATTGAGCGGGCAGTGGCGCTCCAGCTCCAGGTGCATCTGGATAGTATCGGCTTCCTAGACCCTTTTCAATCTGGGTTCCGCCCCGGCTATGGCACCGAGACGGCATTGGTGGCCTTGGTAGACGACCTCTGCCGGGAGATGGATGCAGGATGTTCAACATTTCTCATCCTGCTAGATCTCTCGGC
>QEPC01015142.1:1580490-1594877 GCA_003113815.1 Sphenodon punctatus | reverse complement strand
TGCTGTCATTCTCATCGTAACCAAGCCAAGTACGTGCACTTGAGACCTCGCATCTTCATGAATGTTAGACCCCTTGTCTCTCCCTCTGTTCCCCTTCCTATGTCTCTCCCCCAGCTCCTGTCTCTCGATTGTAAGCCCTAGAGCAGGGACTGTGTCTATTCAATTACTTTGTAAAGTGCCAGGTACATTGCTGGTGCTATATAAATGTTTGATAATAATAATAATAATAATAATAAATAACTTTCCACTTTTGGCCTGCCAGCACCATAGAGACAGTTGCAGCCACACAGGACCATGAGATTGTTAGTAACAGCCATGGAAAACTGTGCAGCAATACTGAAAGTAGGGAAGCAACACAGGAAAAGAGGTAACGTACAATTGTTCTCTCCTGCAGAAATTTAAAAAGCGAAAGAAGCGTCTCATGTGAATGCACACTGAATTTTTTAATTATAATTTTCCTTATTGTCCCAGAACTGCGTGTTGACAAAACGACACACCATTGCTTCCCATTGAGTAGGAAGACTATTGAGTTACATGGTACACTTTCACACGACACAGCATTTCCCACTGTCCAAGCCAAGAGAGAAATGTTTACTTATATTTCCTAGGAAACATAGGTAACATTGCATTTGTAATTTCAGATCACGGTTCAGTCTGAGTCCAGAACAATGTCTGATGATCACATCACCCTGTTTTAACTCTTGGCTAGGGTGCTAACAGTCTGGGATGCATGTTTTGTTAAGTCCGTTATTATTCAGGCATGCTAGTGCCTGAATAGTTAAATGCAGGATCATTTCCCATTGTAAACACCAAAACTTTGAAATGTTCGTATGAATAAATGGGTTGAGTTGTGTTTCTGAACATTTCTCTGTTTGTTCTCTTAGGGTATAGGGTGGTACATGCAAAATTTCAAATAGTTCCATTAAGCCAATCCAAAGCTAAAATGATTTTAAGGTTAATTGCTTCATGTCTTTTTTTGCCATGTCGTACCGTTTTTTGCAAGGCGATATCTTCCTCATTTGAGCAAGTTCTGCTTCACAAATTCAAATGCCACATGGACCTGCCTGCTGTTATTCTCAACGTAACCAAGCCAAGTACGTGCACCTGAGACCTCACATCTTCATGAATGTTAGACCCCCTTGTCGCTCCCTCCGTTCCCCTTCCTACGTCTCTCCCCAGCTCCCATCTCTCAGATTGTAAGCCTTAGGGCAGGGACCGTGTCTATTTTGACATTACTGGCGCTGTATAAATGTTCGTTATAATAATAATAATAATAAATTAATAATAAAAAATTAATAATGTATATAGCCAGAGCAATCCATCAATCGCTTAGGATTGACTGATAATCTTAGGTGAAGTATAAAAAGAGTTCTTTCAAGTACTCTTGAAAGGGCAGCTGCAGGACTGTCCCAGCTCTGTCCCGCAGGGAAGGCAGGAGCTGTGGCCTGTTGGAGAGAGTTCCGGATTTCCCTCTCAGCCGCCTGTTGTCTTTCCGAGGCTGTACTGCTCTCTTCCTTTCCTGGTGTCTGGTTAAATAAAAGAGTTTGGGTCAAGAGGCACGTAGCGCGCCTGCTGCAATTGAAGAGCTAAGGAGTCTGCCTGGGAGTGGGGGAACCTTACCCAGGTACATCCAAGGGACTGGGGGAAGAGTAAATGAGCTTCCCTACCCCAGCGCAACCCACTTGTGGGGTGTTTAAACAGCCAGTGCTGCTGGGGCAGGGAACCCCCTTTAAACTTCACCCAGCCACCTGGATGCTTTGGGGTCCATCCAGGCGGCTGAGGGGAATTGAAACGTTTGGTAGCAGTGGGGTGTGTGTGTTCTCGCTGAGCTGACCGCTTTATTGCTGCTGGAGCAGGACTATATTTCTTCCACTTCTGTTTCACTCGACCACCACTATTGGAGCAGGATCCCCTGCTGGGACAGGGCACCCTGCAAGAGTTTTCCCAGGGCTGGGGCAGCCCTGGGATGGGACAGCCTAGGGTAGCCCCCGCTGCATTTTCCCTGAACTTCTGCCTTTGACCTAGATGCTTCCTACCTCCTGCCTGCCAGCCGGCTCAGAGGCTGCTGGGGAGGTGACTGAGTGTGTAAAAGGGCTACCCTGCCCCTGCTCCAGCATTCATACAGGTGGTTAGGGGAGGCTTAATCAGCCGGTGCAGCAAGATAAGTGGGTGGACTCACACGCAAGGCTGACTGGATGTCTGAGGGGCCCCAGAACATGTATAAGGAGCCCAGGATTAGTGGTACGTGCGAGGGAGTGAAGCCAATAGGAGTTCCATCCCTGTTTTAAATGCAGATTTGGCATTCAGATCAAATCGAAACTCCAAATGCACGTTTAAAGCAAAGTCCCATTGACTCCCTCTCACACATAACACTAATCTGGGACTTATTATACATGTTCCGGGCCCCGCAGACATCAGATTTAATCAGCCTTACATGTGAGTCTAGTCAGAGCCCAGGATGGGCTCAGAAGAGGTGTTTAGTAGGGGTGGGACCATTGGTATCAGATTAATTTGATAATACCAATACAATAATTGTTGGTATTGGAATATCGGATTTTTAACATTGCTGGTTTTCTTGGACTTTTAACATTGCCCATTGAAGTCAATGGCGACAATGTTAAAGATCCGAGAAAATCGGCAGTGTTAAAACTCCGATATTCTGATACCGATAAATCCAATTTTGGGCGATCCGATACTGATAAACCAGATCCCCGATAATCCCCCTGGAGCCCCAGTGTTAGTGTTTAGCAACCGAGTTTAATTCAGATGGGGTTTGTAAATAGTTGGCACTAGCCCAAGATCTTTGTCAACGAGATCACCTAGGGAAGCAGAAGGCATGTAGATGTATTTGGGGGAGACCTTTAAAGATCCTGCTCTTTTTTTTGTCCCTTATATCCACAGAAACCGTTCCATACTTTAGCATTGATCTTGCCTGACACAGCATCTTCCTAATGCATCCTTTGCTTTCCCTGGAAGCATTAGTGAATTAACTTGTCACCCCCCGCCCCCCCATATGTGATGCCTTGTGTGTGTGTCTGTGTCTGCCTATAGAGTGGGGCTGGGTGGTGCTCTGTTACCCAGAGGGGGCTGAGTACATGGAAGGGGAGTGGATTGCTCCTACAGCCTTGAAAGTTGCGTTTGGGAGCTCCTGGAGGAAGCCTCATCAATGGGGGTGCTCTCTGGTTCTGAGGCATCCATTTTGAAAAGTTGAAGTGGTGAACCTTTTCACTCCTAGGTGTTGCTTTGAAAAATTAGCACAAGCTCTGAGGGCTTCCTAGGCGTTGTGGGCAAGTGTGCTTAAGGGGAGTTCAGGAAGAGGAGGGTCCTCCAGATCCATGTCTCTATGCTATGGATTGGATACCCTCGTGGATGGATCATGTCAGACATGGACAGAGTGGGATTCCTCTCTCCCCAGGACAGGCCCTGCTGATGCAGGTGGTGCCCAGAGTAGTCTCTCATTGCCAGTGTGTTTTCCACTCCCTGGCACAGAACAGTGCCCCTATCTGCACAAGCCAAGCCCTGCTGCCAGAACAGACTGGAGGGCAAAGCATCTTGCGAGCTGGGGAGAAGCAAGGAGGTTGGTGTGGATGGAGGGGAGGTGGACACCAAGGGAATGGCACATCTATACCCAGCCAGCAGAGGTTGCTGTCAGGACCTCAGAGGGAGCCCGGCCACCACACAACTCAGGATATTACCATTTAGGGACCTGGGTACAGATCTGGGATCTGAGATTTTGACTGGCCCCTTTGGACCCAGGATTCCCTCCTGCACAGTGTCGGGGTGGGTGGGAAATCCACCATGTGATGTTTAAATGGCTTTGGGGAGGGGAAAGATCCTTGGCTGAAGCAGAGAGGAAGGAAGGGGTTGATAAACACACACACACACCCCGCCGTTCTCTTTTACTGTGATGGTTTAAGCTTGTTGTTTTATTGTTTTTATGTGTGTAAGCCGCCCCTAGCTGCCGGAGCAGGAGGGGCAGGGTAGCAAAATTTATTAAATAAATATTTCAGCCAGCTCTGGAGAGCTCCCTCCTAGCCACCACTAACCTCTCTGCTCCCCTGGTAGCATTCAGCCTCCAGAACCTGGCCACCCTCACCTCAGCCTAGGGCCTGTCTGATGCAACTTACCTGGAAGGCAGCTTGCCTGGCAGCTGCTGCCCCCTCTCCAGCTGATCCGCACTTGATTGGAGCTTAGGAGGCTCTGATGCCACATGGTCTGATGTCTTAGTAAAGATCCAAGTGCTTAGTGCCCAGATACTCTTGAACTGAAGTGACCAAGATAGGCTTTAAAAAATATATCAAAGGAGAGAGAGAAGAGCACAAGAATATCTGCTTAAATAACCATAGGGGGATCCAGCTAGGAACCGCTGCTCCTAACCCCCTACTCCTTTTTCCTTCCCCCTGTTCACCTGACCACCTCCTTCATTCTCTCCTCCCCTCCCCCTCTACACACCTGACCTTCCGTTATTCACCTTCTCCCCTCTTGACACCTCACCCCCTTCCTCCTCTCTTCACACCTCACACTTCTTCATCTCCCTCCTCCCTTTTGCACACCTGACCCCCTTCCTCCTCCTCTCCACACACCTTACCCCCTTATCTCCCTCCCCCCTCCACACATGAACCCCCTTCATCCCCTCTCTTGCCCTCTCCATCTGTACACCTGACTCCCCTTGTGCTCCTGAGGCTTTTAACTGAATGAGGGAGACAGAAGACACTGTCAAGTTGCTGTTAAGAGACTCCCTCTTACTGGCAAGTCTGTGACAGACTTCCACTTTCACACAGCTTGGAGAGGTAGCTCAGGAGTTTTCGCACACTGTCTTTCAAACACATATTAGGGGCAGTTAGGGCCACCTGTTGTGAACTGGATCCATGCCCATCCTGGTTAGTCAAGGTCTGCTGGGAGACGTTAGGGCTGTTGCTGGCGGGAGTGATCAGCAACTTCCTTTGGGAGGGCAGAGTGCCGAAATGTTTGAAGGAGATGGTGGTCCAGCCTCTGCTCAAGAAGCCATCGCTGACATTGATTTGCTCGCCAGTTATTGGCCAGTATTTAAGAAGGTTATTGAACGGGTGGTGGCTCAGCAGTTCCAGAAGCATCTAGATAGCCTCAGCTTTCTAGATCCCTCCCAGTCTGGCTTTCACCCTGGGTATGGCACTGAGACTGTGCATGTGGCCTTGGTCAACAGCCTGTGTGGGGAGATGGACTAGGGACATTCAACCTTACTGGTCCTATTAGATCTCTCGACTGCTTTTGACAGAGTTGATCATGAGCTGTTGGTGACTCGCTTGCGGGACTGGGCAGGATTGGATGGGACGGTTCTACAATGGTTCCGCTCCTACCTAGCCGGTAGGACCCAATGGGTGGTTCTGGGGGATAAGTCATCTTCCCTCCGTGACCTCTCGTGTGGTGTCCTGCAAGGTTCTATTCTGTCCCCGCTTTTTTTAAACGTGTACATGCAGCTATTAGGCGAGGTCGTGAGGCGGTTCGGAGTGGGTTGTCATCAATATGCTGATGACACTCAGCTGTACCTCTCATTTTCATCGGACCTAGGCCCGGCAATCTCTGTGGTTTCTCAGTGTTTGATGGCTGTGGAGGTCTGGATGAGGCAGAGCCGACTGAAGAGTCTGACAAGACGGAGGTAATGTTGGTGGGGACAGTGGCAGGTGTGACTTCCCCTATCATTGACAGGGTTTGTCCCCTGCTGGTCTCCCAGGTGCGGAGTCTAGGGGTGCTCCTGGATTCCCAGCTCTACTTGGATATCCAGGTGGAGACGATGGCAAAGGGAGCTTTCCGCCAGTTACATCTGATTCGGCAGCCTTGGCCTTATATCTCGGACTCCGACCTGACCACCATCATTCATGCTTTTGCTACCTCAAGAGCAATGCGCTCAATGTGGGGCCACCCTCGGTGATGGTCTGGAGGTTGCAGCTGGTACAGAATGCAGCGGCCCAGCTCCTTACGGGGTCGGGTCACATTACACCAGTGTTCCGTTCTTTATGCTGTGGCTGCCTATTTTCTTCCAGGCCATATTCAAAGTGTTGGTTTTCACCTTTAAAGCTCTACACAGCCTTGGCCTGACCTATCTGCGAGACCGCCTCACTCCCTGGGTCCTGGACTGGCCCCTGCTGTCCACTGGGGGCACCTTCGTGGAGGTCTTCTGAGTAAATCGGGGGGCCACTATGAAGAGGGTGTTTTCGGTGGCTGCACTTCGGCTGTGGAACTCCCTCCTTGAGGAGGCTCGCCTGGCCCCAGATCTGCTGACTTTTGGTCTGGCTTGTAAAACCTGGCTGTTCTGCCAAGCATTTGGTGGAGGGGATGGGTGAGGGCAGAATGGAGGCGCATGGGGGGGATAGGATGATGGAGGGATTTTATATGATGTTGTATTTTAATTGAATTTTAATTGAATTATTATTGTTATATTGTTTTTATTGTTTTAAGCTGCCCCGAGCCACCTGTGATCAGAGAGGGTACGGGTATAAGAGTTTAAAATAAATAAATATTATTCTCTTCTAAATTGAATTTCCCTGCTGACTCTCCTTTGGAGACAGCTGTGCTGCTTGACACCCCTGATGATGCTGGGGCTTTTGGTGCCCCTGATGGTGGTGTTCTTCTGCAAGATTTTCAGCAAGCTGGTCTTTGCCAACCATTAGGGTGTGTTAACGGAGCTATTTCTTATTCTATAGCTTCAGAAATTATAAGGAGATTCAATGCTTTCAGACAATTTATAAGAATTCCTTGTGACAATCTAATTTAGATCAGGATGATGCTTCTTTAAGATCTCTTACTTTATTGTCTTGGAACTCAGCAGGATGGAATTCATGTCTTCTGATGGATGCAAGAAAGATGTTACAAAAATATGATTTTTTTTGCATTCAGGAGACTTGGTCTATGGAAAAAGATTTATTTTCCCCAGGATATAGGAGCTGGGTGATTCCAGCATGGAAAAATGGTAAAAAAGGTAGACCAAAGGGGTGGTTTGCGACATTTATACGCCCGGCTCGTAGAGGTAGTACAAGTTGATGCCCCAGAGAATACTTTGGCTCTCTCAAAATGATCTGGGGATCTATATTTAAATCTGATATTGTAATCATGAATGTGTATATACCTCCTGTAAGGGGAAATAACGAAAGGTCTAGATATTGGCAAGCCCTGGGAAAGTTTTTCTTTAGTCTAGAAGATGATTTCCCTTTGTCCTCTTTAATATTGATGAGGGATTTTAATGCCCAAGTAGGGAATATTGAGGCAAGTATAGCACAAGCTTTGGGATTGGATTTGGATGATTAGTTTTTTGATCCCAGGAGGAATTCAAGGGATAAGATACTTCCAGCTGCTGGTTTACAGATGTTGAAGCTCTTATACCAAATAAATTGGAAAATTCTGAATGGTACTCAGATTACGGCTAGTAATGGAGAATTTACTTTTATTGCAAAACAGGGGGTTAGTGTGGTAGACTGTATTTGTGCTCAAGCATCTCTGATAGATAATTCTTGGAATTTTACTGTACACACTGTACACGCAGTGATCATCAGCCTATAACAGTTGAATTTATCCTACGGAAGGAGCCCCTTCAATATTATGGAAATGCCAAAAGTCAATCTCAGTTGGATATAAGGGGAACCAGAATAGTGAGATGCGGGGAGAAAATTGCAGATAAAAGTTGCATGTTTGTTTATGATCTCAGAAGAGTTGGTATCATTGAGGCAGAGATTCTTGGACACAGATGGATCGAGTGAGGTTGCTTTGAGGTTATTTAGTCTAATTACTAAAAAGATTCAACAGGAGGCTTACAGTTATACACCCTATAAAGAGGCTATCTCAGCCTTTATGGTTTGATTCAGAATGTAGAACTCTTAGAATAAGACTCCATAGAGAAGCATATAATAGTAGTTACAGGTATTCCCAATTTATCCAATCTTATGTTGAACTAAAAATAGAATATAAGAGTATCATAAGGAGAAAGAAACTGGAACACAAAAAATTCCTCTGGGGTTGTTTGGAGAATGCACTCCTAAAAAAGGACCATGTTAAATTGTGGGAATTAGTAAACCAAGGAGTTTGTGAATGATGTAGGACTTTTGCAGCAGTCCAGTGTACCAGCTAATGAATGGAATAGTTATTTTAAAGAGGTTTTCAATAGGTACTCAAATAAGGCCAGATAGTAATGACCAGGATCTGGCAGCCCTACCTGTATGGGAACCAGTAACACCATTAGTTATGAGGCAACTCATTTCTGCACTCTCCCCCCAAAAAGCCCCTGGAGAAGATGGTCTGCCAGGAGAATTATTTTTGGAGAATATGGAGTGGTGGGTTCTTATACTTTGTAAGCTATTCGATTATATAAATCTCTGGGGTACCATCCCAGTTGGTTGGAACACCGGTGTAATTGTCCCTATTTTTAAAAAAGGTGACAGACGTTTGCCAGCCAATTATTGACCAATTAGTTTAATCAACATAGTGGCCAAACTATATGCAGGGTTTTTGTTGGGTAAATTAGAACGATGGGCAACAGATATGAGAGTTTTTCCTGAAGAACAAACTGGCTTCAGACCAGGCCATTCTACCATTGATCAGTGTTTTGCACTTTCCCACCTTATAGAAAAATACGTGTGGACTAAAAAGGGAAAACTGCATGCAGTCTTTGTAGATCTTAGAGCTGCTTTTGATTCCATTGATAGATCTATTCTCTGGAGGAAATTGCATGCAATGAATCTTGATAAATGTCTAATATATTTGTTTGATCAAGGCATTATATTCTGATACATCCTTGCGAGTCAGGTTATCACAAGCTGGGTGTTTGACAGGCTTATACCACTAACCAATGGGGTTAAGCAGGGCTGTATTCTGGGCCCTTTTCTTTTTAATTTCTTTATTAATGACTTGGTTCCCTATTTACCCAGTGGCAATTCAGGGAAGACAAATTTCTGTATTATTATATGTGGATGATATGGTTCTCCTATCCACCTCAGAACTTGGTCTCCGACGTCTATTAGTAACCTTAAATCAGTACTGTAAGGTAAATCACTTGGAAGTTAACCAAGGGAAATCTAAGGTTATGGGTTTTGGAAACAATTACCGGACTAATCAATGGCTGCTGGATGGAAAAGCTCTGGAACAAGTACGGGAATATAAATATCTAGGTTTGTTATTTTCTAGTAATGGTTCATGGGGTAAGCATATGGCTACAGTCAAAATGAAACTGGCCCGGACAGTTGGGGGTACAATTACGTTTTGGAGAACATCTGGTGGGAAACTAATTCCTCCAGCCTTGAAGCTACTAGTGCAATCCCCTCAGGTATTGTATGGGGTGGAGATTTGGGGTTTTAGGCAGAATGGGCTTGTTGAGCTGTTTCAAAATAGGTTTCTTCGCACAATTCTGGGTGTTCCATTATGCACACCAATATGTATATTAAGATTGGAAACAGGGATGCTCTCAGTTGAAATGCAAACTTGTTTGAACTTCTTTCGTTACTGGTTACGTCTTATAAAAATGCAAGAAGGCAAAACTCTCTTGGCAAGAAAAACTTAATGAGGGATTTGTATCTCCCTGGCATCAGGATTTGTCCACTTTATGTTCAGTGGTTGGATTATCTATTCCTTTCTTACGGAGATTTACTATAAACAGAGCCAGAGGCATGATGGAAATCCGCTTGCGGGATGTTTACATGCAGAATGATTTAGCCGCTGCTTCTGCTAATAAAAGAACCCCTTTTTATGGTAGATTTAAGACCTCATACCACTTGGAGCAATATCTGGTAGCTTTGACAAATTTCCCCATCCGCAGGGCACTGACATTAGTGAGGTTTCAGTTGATGCCATCTGCTGGGTTAGATGGAAGATTAAAACAGGTGCCCTACAATGAAAGATATTGCTCTTGTTAGTTCAAAGTGGAAGTTCTGGTACACTATTTATATGAGTGTCCATTAACAGAAGGCATACGAGGGAAATATTTAGATCCTATTCTGAAAGGGAAAACCCATTGGGATATTAATATGAAAATTGCCTATATTCTTGCTAATCCCAACAAAGATATTGGAAGGAGGGTGGCAAACATGACTTTTGCTTTGGCTTGTTGGAAGAAGAAGAAGACTCCTCCTCCTCCTCTATGGTGATATATTGCACCTTCTGGATTGTTTAGTCTGTCACACTACCTGTTCGTATTTTATTTATGCTTTATCTTTAATATGATTTGTTATGATCCATTATGGTTTATTTTGAATTTATCTTCTTCTATTAGGATTTTTTAATTAACTGGTCTACTCTGAAAAATTGCAATCAGGGGTCAAGCTCTGCCGAAGGAAGCCCCGGAAAGAGCAAGGCATTATTATTGTTTAGTGAAAGGGAGCAAGGTTTGTTTATGGCCTGTCTATTGTGGACGCAACGACAAGGTGTTTTTCTTTTCAATCAAATGTTGATTTGTTGTATTAGTACACTAAGATTTTTACTGCCTATGTTGCATCGATATGTTTATCACATTGAGATATGTTGGTATTTTATGTTGTTGTATTGATTTTTGGCCTATGGCCGTAAATAAACTTTACTCTACTCTACAACTTGAGATTATAGAACTACTTAAAAAATTACAAGTCCAATTTATTAATTACATACATTTAGATTAATAAAATTAGATTGAAAGTGGTCTATATAGAAAGACAGAGTTTAACGCAGTGTATTAATTGTGATGTTGAGGCAGCAGGTTAGTGAATCTAAATACAATTATGGAAAGAATAAATAAGTAATCATTGGAAAACTATTGGAACAATGTAGAGAAGTATGGTTAATTATAAATGTAACTCGTATTAATGATTGGAATAGTAAATAAATAGTTATTGGATCAATTTGTATAAATAAGTATCATTTAATTCCCATGCTTTTTGGAGTTTAAATTTTGTTGTAGTACCTATTGTTAAATAGTTGTGTTAATAATGTATTTTTTAAAATGTAAGGTTTTATTTTTTTAGAAATGATCCTGAATTTAACTTCTTTTTTTAATTAAAAGGCCACTTTGGAGATTAGTACAAGCACTGAGGACCATATAGAAGTTGGGAATGGGGTAATTTCTGATGTTACAGGATCACGGTCAACCACAGTGAATTCCCTGTGGTGGTCGTTTGTCCCGTAACGTCTATTTGCTCCCCGCCAGATGTTCACCACAGTGAACCCCTGGCGATAAACAAATTGACCATAATTCTGGACCTCCTTCCGCCCGGAAGTCCAGAATCATGGTGGGATCGGGCCTCAACTGTGGTTGGATTGGCCATGATCTGGGATCGGCCGAAGGTAACAACTGTTACCTTCCGCTGGCCCGGATCGTGGTCTCGACCACGGGATGGGATCGGGTGCAGCGGCCAGATTGGCCGCTGTGCCTGCCCATCTTCCAGAGGGCAGGCGGTAGGGGAAGCGCGGGGGGGGGGCGGAACTGTGCGGCCGCACGTCGCATTGTGCCGTGCAGCCCCTCCCCCTCCCCGAACTCCTGTAGGAATCAGGCCGGCACATCGGACAGCTGGACTGATTCCTGTCTGGGATCCAAAACGGATCTGGGACCATGGTTCAGCATGGCGGGCTGAAGGGCTTGTCATGTCTGAAATTACCCAGGGTTGCTTAAGGGGTATGCTCAGGAAGAGGAGGGTCCAGATCAAGAATCTGTGCCATGGATCTTTCCCCTATCCTTGGGTGCATGTCCTCATTTCTGTTCCCTTACCCTGAGAACAGTCTTTCAGTGCTTAGGGGTAAGAATTGAATCCAAGGGCAGCCAGATTCAAGAACAGGAAAAGGGACAAATGAAAACTATCCATGAGATGCATTTGGCCCCAAACCAGAGGTTCCCCACACCTGGAAGAAGGACTCAGTCAGTGAACTGGGGTTTTGGAGACCTGGCTTCAGGACATGTGGAGTGGCTTCTGGAGCAGTGGAAGATGTGGCACCAGGCAGGTGGGTCATAGCCATTAGATAAGTGAGTACAGGTGCTCTAGTTCCACCTTTTAAAATAATCAGGAGGTAAAACACCTGTCCTAAGGCCACATTCACACCTGATGCAGCGAAGGCAAAAGACCCACAAAGATACGGCAGTGAGAAGGAGCTCAATTCCGGAAGTCGTGCTGTTGTGAAGGCGGTTCTCCCGAGGCTGTGCTCGTGGACGACAGGGTGGAAAATCCAGCCCTGTCATCCACGAGCAAAGCTGCGGCAGAACCCCGTTAGCACTGGTGCTACTTCCACAATCGGGCTCTTCCCCGCTGCCGCATCTTTGCCTCACAGGTCTTTTGCCGGTGCATCAGGTGTGAATATGGCCTTGGCACAGTTTTACCTCCCGTTTATTTGAATAGGCAGAACAAGAGTGCCTGTATCCACTTATCTAATGGCTATGACCGACCTGCCTGGTGCCACATGTTCCGCTGCTCCAGAAGCCACTCCACGTGCCCTGAAGCCAGGTCTCCAGGTGCTGGTTTTAACCTTTTAAAGCCCTAAATGGTCTGGGCGCCACACATCTGAAAGACCGCCTGTTTTTCCATGCCCCATTGCAGCCCCTGTGATCGGCCAGGAGTGTCTCCCTGTAGGTACCGTCTGTTAGCTTTGCTCATATAACAAGGGCTTGCAGGGGGCATTCTTGGTTGCTGTCCCGGTGCTTTGGAACTCCCTTTCCCAGAAGGTTCATTTGAGTCTGGGTCTGTGCATCTTCCAGAAGCAGTGTAAGACCTTTTTATTTGAAAAAGCATTCAGCAGGTGGGGATAGGGAGTTGGGATGAAGTGGTGGGTGGTTTTGGGGTAGGGGTGTAAGAGGGGATTGGGTAGGGAGGTGGTATTGGGTGGGTTTTAGGTTGTTTTTTTTTTTTATTAGTTTAAAATGTTTTTATGTATTGTAAGCCACCCTGAGCCTCTGGGAAGGAAGGCATATAAATTCAAATAAATAAATAAATATTTTTTGGAGAATTTAGGGGACACATCTCTAAGATTTTCTTAGCAGCCGTAAGGACTAGAAATTTGACTTGAGAATCCTGGCAAAAATTACAAGTGCTAACATTGCTGTTATGATCGTGCTTTCTCTACCAATGCAAAGAGCAACTTACTGCACATGTTGAGGCAACATTTTAAGGAAAAGCGTATTGTGAGGGACTGGGAAAGGTTGATTACAAATGGCACCTTGCAAAAATCATTCCCACTCTCACCTGCAACCGGGATTAAATGCTAGGGGTGGGGGTGGGGGGTGCTAGTGCGCATGCAGCCAGAGTAGCAGGGAGAAGTTGTTGCTCTACCTGGGCAGTTCCAGAGACTGACAAAATCCCCATTTCTTGGGAGGAAATTTCAAACAAAAAGCAGAGATAACAGATCTAGAATGTCTCGTAATTCCAAAAGAGCTGAGAGGAACAGCATAAAAAGGTTCTGTGAGATCCAGACTGCTCCTCAAGAATCTGAGTCGGAGCCAGATCCAGCTAGCAATATGGTTACCGCTCCTAACAGAAGACTCCGAGGGAGAAGCAGATCACTTGGCATCTATAACGGCCATGTTTAAAGAAATTAAAAAAGACTTGGAGCGAGCCCACAAAGAGAGGGTCAGCTTAAAAGAGGATATGTGCTCCCTAAAACAATCTTTTGAGGACATGACGAAGCGGCTAGATGGTGTCACTACAAGATTGGATCAGGCTGAAAGGCACATAAGTCAGGCAGAGGATGTAGGCCTCAGTACTGAAAACAACTTGCAAAGTATGCAAAAGGAGTTATCCCTAATTTGGGCGAAATGTGAAGACCTGGAAAACAGGAGCCACGGGTCAAACTTGCAGTTACTGGGGATTAAAAAGGGTGAGGAGACTCTGGATGAAGGGCTTTCATAGGGAGACTGCTGCGGGAGTGGTTTCCTGCTGAGATGCAATTACATGGTGCCATAATGGTGCCTTGATGGCCGTCTCATCGATGACCTCGTTAAGCTTTGGAATATCTTGATAACAGAGGCCAGTGATCAAACGGCCCCCAGACATTAGGGATGGGCGAACAGATTGCGGTTCGGGTTCGACTGTTCGTTTCAGCTGCATTCATTTCGGCCGTTCGGTTCATCCGTTCGGTTTGGCAGTTTTGCTAGTTTGCCGAGTTCGGGTTCGGCCGTTCGGTTCGGCCATTCGGTTAGGCTGTTCGGCTGTTCGGGAAATGTTGTTATGGGTGTTTTTTTGTTTTTTATATGGTTTTTTAGTTTTTTATTGGGTTTTATATGGTTTTCTTTTGTTTTTTATTTGGTTTTTTTGTTTTTATATGGGTTTTTTTAATTTATTTTTTTATCTAATATTATATTTATCTATCTACACTAAATCTAACTGCTATTAACTATTCTAAATGCTATGAACTAAATGGATTATCTAATAAGTACACAGACCTACTCCTACAAACACTAAAACTAAATCACTAAC
>QEPC01015142.1:1562102-1577267 GCA_003113815.1 Sphenodon punctatus | reverse complement strand
CTTTCAGTTGGTGACACCCGCTGATGTGGTGGTGGTGCTTGGGGCTGTTCGAGCCATCTCTTGTGAATTAGATCGTGCCCATCCTGGCTGGTTAAGAGCTGCCAGGAGACATTGGGGCCAGTGCTGGCTGTGGTGGTCAATGCCTTCCTGCGGGAGGGCAGCGTGCCAAGCTGTCTCAAGGAGGCAGTGGTGCAACCTCTTCTCAAGAAACCATCGCTTGATGCTGACTCCCCTGCCAGCTATCGGCCTGTCTCTAACCTTCTCTTTTTAGGGATGGTTATTGAACGGGTAGTGGCTCAGCAGCCCCAGGGGCATCTTGATCACATCAGTTATCTTGATCCTTCGCAGTCTGACTTCCATCTGGGGCATGGCACTGAGACAGCACTTGTGGCCTTGGTAGATGATCTTCACCGAGAAAAGGACCGGGGTCGATCGACCCTATTGGTCCTTTTAGATCCTTTGGCAGCATTTGATACCGTTGACCCTGAGATGTTGGTGACGTGCCTGCGGGACAGTGCAGGGGTGGGTGGGATTGTTCTCGAATGGTTCCGTTCATTCCTGCCTGGAAGAACTCAGCGGGTGGTATTCGGTGATCATTTTTCATCTTACCGTGACCTTCCATGTGGGGTCCCGCAGGGTTCGGTTTTGTCCCCTCTCCTGTTCAACATGTACATGCAGCCGCTTGGCAAAGTGATCAGAGAGTTCGGGGTGAGGTGTCATCTGTATGTGGGTGACACCCAACTGTATCTCTCATTTTCAGCTGACCCAGGCCCTGCTGTCTCAGTACTTACCTGGTGTTTGGCAGCTGTGGGGGACTGGATGAGGGCTAACCGACTACGACTGAATCCTGACAAGATGGAGGTAATGCTTGTGGGCAGGCCAGTGGAGTTGACAGCTCCATCGATTGATGGAGTTTGCCCTTGGCTGACGTCCCAGGTGCTCCTTGATGCTCAGCTCCGCCTGGATCTCCAGGTGGAGGCTGCGGCGAGGAGTGCCTTCTGCCAGTTACATCTGGTGCGGCGACTTCGGCCACTGGTTTCGGTTCCGGACCAGGCCACAATCATCCATGCTTTTATTACCTCTCAATTAGACTACTGCAACGTGTGCTACATGGGGCTACCTATGGTGATGGCTCAGAAGCTGCAGCTGGTCCAGAATGTGGCGACCCGGCTTCTGGTGGGGTTGGGTCGCTGGGAGCACATTACACCAGTGCTCAGGCCTCTGCACTGGCTGCCAATAGTCTCCTGGGCCCGATTCAAAGTGTTGGTCTTAACCTATAAAGCCCTACACGGTCTGGGCCCTGTTTATCTGTGAGACCTCCTCACTCCCCAGGTCCTGGATCGGCCCCTACGGTCGGTGTGGGGCACGCTGCTGGAGGTCCCCCGGGTTTCCTGGAAGGCCATGCAGAACAGGGCATTCTCAGACACTGCACCATGCCTGTGGAACTCCCTCCCAGTAGGGGTGCATTTGGCCCCGGACCTCCCAGGCTTCCATAAGAACTACAAAACCTGGCTGTTCCATCAGGCATTTGGTGAGGGAGAGAGGTAGGGTGGAGAGGGGTGAGGGAGGATGGGAAGGTGTGTATTTCTGTGTTTTTGTTTTATGATTGATATTTAGAATGTCAGAATTCTTTTATACTTTTATAATGTTGTTAGCCGCTTTGAGCTGCTGAGGCAGGGAGAGTGGGATATAAGCTTTCTTAAATAAATAAATAAATAAATAAATAATTGAACGAGCTTACCACTCTCTCCAGCCTAAACCCAATCTGGGAGAGCTGCCTAGAGCCTTAATTGTTAAATTCCTGTCATACCAGGATAAAGAAAAGATCTAGCATCTAGCTCGCAACTCACCTTAATTTGAATATTAAGGACAACAGATCAAGATCCACTAGGATTTGTCACCGGAGACACAGGTGAAGCGTAAGGTCTGGTATAGATTTATGGATCTATACCAGATGGGTCTCCTCCTACCTCTCTGACCGCTCCTTTAATGTGTCTCTCTCCAACTCCGCCTCCTCCTCCTTCCCCCTCTCAGTTGGTGTTCCTCAAGGCTCTGTTCTTGGCCCTCTCCTCTTCTCGATCTATACCTCATCCTTAGGCAAACTCATTGCCTCCCATGGCTTCCAATACCACCTCTATGCTGATGACACTCAACTCTATCTCTCTACTCCCTCTCTCTCTCCCTCTGTTCAAGCTCGTCTCATCAACTGTCTCTCTGACATCTCTACCTGGATGTCTCAACGTCAACTCAAACTCAACATGGCTAAAACTGAACTCCTTATCTTCCCCCCTCATCCTTCCTCTCCTTCCTCACTGTCAATAACTATTGATGGAGTCACCATCCTGCCTGTCCCCCAAGCCCGTAGCCTAGGCTTCATCTTTGACTCAGCCCTTTCTTTTAAACCCTACATTGACTCTGTTGCTAAATCCTGTCGCTTCTCCCTCCATAACATTGCTAAGATTCGCCCTTTTCTCTCTGTCTCGTCTGCCAAAACTCTTGTTCATGCTCTGGTCATCTCTCGCCTCGATTACTGTAACCTCCTTCTCACTGGCCTTCCCCGGTCTCACCTTTCTCCCCTCATCTCTGTCCAAAACTCTGCTGCCAGGGTCATCTACCTCGCCAGTCGCTTCGACCATGTGCAGCCCCTCCTCTCTTCGCTTCACTGGCTTCCCCTTCCTGAACGAATCCTGCACAAGCTCCTAGTCTTCACCTATAAAGCTCTTCACAACCTTGCTCCCCCCTACCTCTCTGCACTTATCGCCCTCCATACTCCAGCCCGTGCACTTCGCTCCTCCTCTGTCCCTTCTCTCACCCTTCCACGCCTTCCCTGCTCCCCTAAGCGCCTTCGTCCCTTCTCACTTGCTGCCCCCCATGCCTGGAACTCCCTCCCTGTCCACATCCGCCTTGCCCCCTCCCTTCATACCTTCAAATCTCTCCTTAAAACTCACCTCTTTCGCTCTGCTCTGTCTGACTCTTTATCCTGCTGAGCCACTATTCCTATACCTACGATCGGTTTACCCTTATCCTTGCAACATGGACCTGCCTGCTGTCATTCTCATCGTAACCAAGCCAAGTACGTGCACTTGAGACCTCGCATCTTCATGAATGTTAGACCCCTTGTCTCTCCCTCTGTTCCCCTTCCTAAGTCTCTCCCCCAGCTCCTGTCTCTCAGATTGTAAGCCCTAGGGGCAGGGACCGTGTCTATTTTATTACTTTGTAAAGTGCCATGTACACTGCTGGTGCTATATAAATGTTTGTTAATAATAATTAATAATAATAATAATAACTTACAAAAAAAGGTTTGAAACCACAGCTATGGCTAGATTGGCATTTACATTTAATGGCAGGAAAAGTGTGTTTGGAGACAATGGTCATTTTTACACACACCTTTAAAGTTCCAGATTTTTCAATCTTCTGGGTTTACAAGTCCACAAGTAAGTTCTGGATGTGTTTTTAAACACACACTGCCCTGAGGCAATTCCTGGATGCATTCTGCACACAAACACTGCCCTGAGGCAGCCTAAAGTAGCTGTAGCTGTAGACATGACAGGCTGCCATGGAAACCAAGTGACCACAGCTGCCTGGAACAAAGCAGTTTACCAGAACGTCTTACACACAAAAGTTTCTGCAGGAGAGAACAATTACACATTACACCTTTTCCTGTGTTGCTTCCCTGCTTTCAGTATTGCTGCACAATTTTCCATGGCTGCTACTAACAATCGCATGGTCCTGTGTGGCTGTCAATTGTCTCGATGGTGCTGGCAGACCAAAAGTGGAAAGTGTCTCTTCCCTCGTTACACAAGAAGCACGCGAGAAGGACGTAGCATGGTTGTTAAATCTTGGTGTATGCCCAGGGCCGGCGCTGCCATTAGGCGGCTCAGACAACCACCTGGGGCACCCAAGTGAAGAGGGCGGGTGAATCAGGGTTGTGGTGATTTTAATCAAATTCCCTCGATTCCTTTCTTTCCCCTCCTTTTCATTGCCCAGCCAGCTGCTACTGCGGTGTGGAGGGGACGGGAGGAAGGAGGGTGCCAGGTCTCCTGCTCCAGCCTCAGCTCACTCCTCTCCTTCCCTCCACAGGCACGCTGGCTGTTTACTTTTCTGATTGAATTCACGTGGGGTCTGCCCTTGCCTCTCTCCAAGCAGCAGGCAAATGCAAGTAAGTGCAGCACAGCTGAGGCTGCAAAGAGCGGAGGAGCCCTAGCCTAGCCTGGGTGGGAAAGGTGTGAGAGTCTGTCTGTTTGCAGCACACACTCTGAACCCCCCACCTCCCTGCAGTCGCAGAAAAGCTGGTGGGCACTGGACAGAGAGTCAGTCAGTGCAGATTCAGAAGCATTCATGGGTAAGCCCGTCAACTGCAGGGGTCAATGAATCAATGGGCATTTTTACACATACCTTAAAGTTCTGGATTTTTCAATCTTCTGGGTTTACAAGTCCAGAAGAAAGTTCTGGATGCATTTTTCACACACACACTGCCCTGAGGCAGTTCCTGGATGCATTCTTCACACAAACTCTGCCCTGAGGCAACCTAAAATAGCTGCAGCTGTAGACGTGAGGTGCTGCCATGGAAACCAAGTGACCACAGCTGCCTGGAGCAAAGCAGTTTACCAGGAGAAAGTTTTACACACAAAAGTTCTGGGAGAAGTTCTACGCAGAAGTTCAAAGAGCCGGATGTTTAAGATCTGGGTGAGTGCTTTAGACACAACGAAAGTTCAGGATGCAGGAGAAATGTGTGTGTGTAAAACACCCATTGAGAGCTTCAAGCAATTCTTGAGGGCCACGCCAGCTTTGGGCCAGGAAGATGGTGAGGCTGGGCGGGAGTGAGAATCTCTGAAATGGATCAAGCATCTGGCAGATGGGGTTCTCTAGAGATGCCTGTGATTGGGTGTTTATATTTCAGAATTTCTTCTTCTTCATTTTGGGGGGATCAGTTTGATATGCCTTATAATACTTGTGTTAAGGTGAGCTCACAATCTAGACTTGCTAATCACTATATAAAGGTCTGTATAATAAGGGGGTCATGTGGTAGTAAAATGCCTGGATCCCTGGGAGTCTCAAGTAAAAACAATCTGCAAGATGAAGAGCCACCATGGTGACGGGGTTTGAATTAAAATTAAAATGTGTTTTTAGAATGTTAAGCCTGGGTGGATAAAAGGCTACTAAGTGCAGCATGTTAGATGCACTTGCTCTGGGAGGGTTTTTTTTAAGAAACAGGGAGAATGGAGATATGGTAAGGGGAAAGGATAGGAGATGGGGAATGTATGGATTGGGGGGTGGGGTGGAGACAGCAGCATTAAATGTTTTATTTTGTGGAGGTCGCTGGATTGGACAGTGGTGTGGGTGCCTGTGGATGAGGAGGAAAGAGGGTTCACTGTGGGTAGTACTGACTGATGGTTTTTTCGGACCTAGATATATGCCTTTGATAAAACATGCCTAAGTCCTATAATAATGCTCTGCGGTTCCTGCCACTGAACACAAAAGGGCTTAACAGCCCAGTAAAAAGAAATAGACTACTGAACCTGCTTAGAACATTTAAGGCGGACATATTTTTTATTCAGGAGACCCACTTGTTGCACCAAGATACTTTTAGACTTAAAAACAAATGGGTTAATTCCATATACTTCGCTTGTTCCAACAAAAAAAAAGGCAGGAGTGGCTATTGGTTTCTCAGAAAAAATAGCGTTTGAGTGTACTAAACAAATCAGAGACCCAGAAGGAAGATCCTGTGTGGGAAACTGGAGGGACAGGAATATACCTTACTTAATATCTATGCACCCAATGGTAAATCCTTGGGTTTCTTAAACAAATAATTAATAAGCTTAGTGTGTGTGTGTGTGTGCTAATTTTGGGTGATCTGAACATACTGCTTTCTAAATTAGATAGATTCGCCGCCCAACCACTGGAAAAATGGCAAACATGAATAGCAGAAGCATTATGGGATATGGGTCTCATTGATGCGAGTAGATACCTGGATCCCAATCATAAGGACTACACTTTCCTTTCCTCTAGGCATCGCACATACACTAGAATCAATCCTATATTGGTAGATACTAGTCTGATCATCACGTGTCTAAGATGTAGTGTCCAGTCAGTTACTATCTCAGACCATAATGGTTTAACCCTTGAGGTGCATATTAGTCATGATACAGACAGCAAGACCCGCAGGTGGACTTTACCTAGACAATTGCTGCATAATGAGTTAGCCAAAGTCCAAATCAGAGAGGCTTGGATATCATAAAGGAAAATGATACTCCTGATATTTCTGTCCCCATGTTGTGGGATGCCACTAAGGCAGTCATGAAGGGAAAGTTAATAGCACTGGATACAAGGGTCAGAAAGGATAGAGCCAAGGTATTGAGGGACCTGTACGCGCAACTTACTCAATTTGAACTTAGAGACAAGAAATCTCCCAACAAAAATAGACAAAAACAAATAATAAATATAAAAGGAGAAATTTACATAATTGAATCTAGTAGAGCAGCGCTACAATTGTGTAGATCTAAAGTGAGGTTCTATGACAAAAGTAATAAATGTGATAGAATCTTAGCTAACCTGGTAAAACATAAATTTAATAAAGCTGCTATTCCCAGTATTAGACAAACTAATGGATAGGTTCAAAGAGGAAATTAAGAGCATGTTCCATTCATTCTATCAGGATGTCTATAAATCACAAGATCCTAACATAGGGTGTCTTCAGACGTTATGAGATCACAGTGAACCACGGTGAATACCCACCTGTGGTCACCGTGTCTCGAACGTCTGTTTGCGGGGCGCCAGATGTTCGCCACGGTGAATCCCCACATGGGGTCTGTTTGAACCACGCTTCCCGGGCTAGCCGGGGGAAGGTCCCGGGAAGCGTGGTCAAATGGACCCCGGGCCGGGACCAACGAAAAGTCACGTCTGGCCGCGCACTACGGCCCGGGATTCCCGGCGGGATCCCGGGCCACAGCGCTTCCAGCCTGACGCGGTGGCCGCAATGGCCCCGCCGCCCGCCCGTCTCCTCGGAGGGCGGGCGGCGGGGTGCGTGGAGGGGCCGGGGCCGCGCGGTGCAACGTGCGGCCGCACGGCCCCGGCCCCTCCCACTTTCCCCGCCGGGATCCCCCCGGCACGTCTGTTGTGGCATTACAGGGTGACCCCGGCGGGGAACGAAGCCGGTGGTTTCGGTACGGGGCCAAGGGGCCCCGTAACGTCTGAAATCACCCATAGACAAAATAAGAGTCTTTCTTGGGTCAATTAAATTGCCAAGACTATGTCAGGAACATATTGAAATGGTTAATTTCCAGATTACCGCTGAAGAAATTAAAGACACAATAAAATCATTCACCAAAGGTAAATCGAATGGTCTAGATGATTTCCCAGTTGTATTTTATCAATAACACGCTGACTTAGTGACACTGTTGCTTTCTAGATTATTTAACATCATTTTGAATACAGTCTTTATTCTCCTTTACAGGAGTATTCTCTGAAATGCACAGCCACTCTCCATTATAAACAGGGGACTGCTAAAGCCCCAATTTTGGGGAAACCGCTTGAGCTACATTGCTGAAAATGTATCCATGGCAATACGTTGTGAGGACCATCATATGCACAAAGTTTGAAGAAGTTCCATTGGGAAAATAAAATGTTATGACTGTTTAAACGTTAATTGGTTGTGGCCAAAATGCAGAGCGTCCTCACGATTGGGGCTGGCAGCGGTACGGCCCCCCTACTGGTACCCCCCAACCCCCGCCAGCCCCGACCTGCCCCCTGCCAGCCCCAACCTCAACCCCCAACCCCCGCCAGCCCCGACCTGCCTTCTACCAGCTCCGACCTGCCCCTCGCAACCCTCACCATCATAATTCGACAAGGAATAATTTTTTGAGTGCACTGTCTGTTATTTACATGAATGCAAATTGTATACGGCTCATACAATGAACTTAAGAATGTGAGTGTAGACAACATTATACAATTCGTTGTACAGAATGAAGTTCTGTAGAAACAGACTTAATGCACTCTGAAAAAAATTGTTCCTTGTCGAATTATGATCAATTCAAGTTTAATAATGGAAAAATGTGAAAGTTTAGATATTGTCAAAAATGAATGAAAGTATGTATGGTAAGGAATTAAGTACATATATTATATGTATGTTGATGAGGATAAAATATTAAATAATGCTCAACTTCTGAAATAATTTCTATGTTTTTTGGCATTTATATTTTGTTGCAATGTATGGAGTGGAAGGTTTTTTTAATTATAATTGTACTGAATTTGGGTTTTTGTTTTTGTATTTTAAGAAAACTCTTGTGCATTTAAGGTTTTTTTAAACTGTTAAGTTTTTTGTTTTGGTTACACTCCTTTTATTCAGCCTCGGTGGCACTCTGCTTGAAACCTGACAAGCCAATTGATGAATGCTCCGGTTACCAACCAATTTCTTCTAAATTTTTTCTAAGACCTTGGCTAACCGACTGAACAGGTGTAACTCCACAATTATCAATGCAGACCAAGTGGGGTTTATATCCTATCGACTTGGAGCCGACAATGTTAGGAAAGCAGTTCATGTGATGCATCATATTGATGCTAACAAGCAGGAAGCCATGGTCATATCCCTGGATGCAGAAAAGGTCTTTGATAGGACGAGATGTGTATTTTTATTTGAAACAATGCAGAGTATGGGATTCTCGGGTAATTTCCTGACATGGGTTTGAAATCCATATATAAAAAACAAAATCCATATATATAAAAAACAAAACTCGCAAATTATTATTAATGGGAAACTATCACCAGCTATTATCTTGGGACAAGGAACCAGACAGGGTTGCCCCCTGTCTCCTCTATTGTTCAGTATTGCATTGGAACCGTTGACAGTGGCTATCAAAGTAGATAGGGAAATCAGAGGGGTACAGATTGGCAAGACGGATCACAAGCTTGCACTTTATGCTGATAATATGTTGGTATTCCTGACAGATTTAGAAAAATCTGTCCCAAAGTTAATGCAGTTAATTTCCTATTTTGGCCAACTCACAGGTTATAAGATAAATTTTCAAAAATCAAGGTTTCTTTTATACACAACATCAGAAAATAGATATGTCAGCCTATCACACAACCTCCCTTTTAAAATTGAAACAGATAAATTGAAATACCTGTGAAGTTTTCTGACCAAGAGGGTGAAGAACCTATATGCAGCAAATTCCTCCCCTCCCCCCCCATGGACCAAATACGGAGATCCATGGAAAGTGGTCTTCATTGACATGTTTGTGGTTGGGGAGGATAAATCTGATTAAAATGGTTTTTCCCCACTAAATTGTTATACAAAATGATGGTACTCCCTGTTAGAATACCAGTCCATTTTTAAAAAGTCAGCCGATATTTGGTTCTCCAAATCGATTTGGAGAAACAAACAACCCTGCACCAGGAACTTCAACTTGAAAGTAACAAGGGATAAAGGAGGAATCAATATGCCTGATCTTTTGTCTTACTATAAGGCGGCCGCACTGAGAGCTATACGCTACTGGTATCAGGAATTATCTAGCACTATATGGGTTCAAATAGAAAAAAAACATTGCTTAATGTTGAGAATTTTAAGGATACCCTAGCCTCCCTGATAACTAGAGACAGAGACAAGTGGGAATCACACCTATTTGCAGGTACAGCTTGGGAATTATGGGTGAAAGTCTGTAATAGGATTGAGACCGGGGAATTTTTTCCCTGTTAATGCCAATTATAAACTCTACCCACATTAAGTGTATTGGTTCCATCAAAATTCTACATAAACTTAAAGAAAAAGGCCTGGCTTGTGCCAGAGAGCTATTTAAAGTTGACAAATTCAAAACTAAAGAGGAACTGGAAATAGTAATACAGGAACAAATTAACTTTCTGCAATACAACCAAATGATAAGTTTTTTTGCTAATTCTAGAAAAAAAAAAGAGACTGTTATACAAGACAAATTAAGCTGCTAGAAGGTATAGTTCTATCTATGGCTAGAACCAAAGGACTAATATCCTAACTATATTTAGAAATCAAACACTTGTATTTTATTCCAAAAAACAAGCTTATTGAAGACTGGGGTAAGGATCTGAACAAATCTCTGGACAAGGATGACAGGGCTCAAATGTGTTCCCATATAATGAAATGCTTTATTCTCTGTCGATAGTTGAGACTCGGGTAAAGACCACAATGAGGTTAATACTTGACTCCTAGTAGGTTGCGTAATATCTCTCCTGATTGATCAGACCGGTCGGTGCTGGCGAGGTTGTAAGGAAAGAGCAGATATTATGCATTGTCTCTGGATTTGTCCTAAATTAAGAAACTTTTGGTCTCCGATATGGGATAGGATTAAAGAGTCTACAGGGCTTGTACTCCCCTTTGACCCAGCTATCGCCATACTAGGTATTTATCCCAGGATGCCTCTTGTACAAGCTCATAAAGACACTTGTGTCCACATGTGGCTGGTGGCCTTCAGTGTTATCACCAGGAATTGGAAAAACCAGGAACCTCCTACAATAAACGAATAGCTACAGAGACTATGGTATGTTATGTCACTCAAAAAAATAATTGCAGAAACAAAGGACTCCCTTGGGGACTTTTACATGATCTGGTCGGAATGTTTTAACTTGATCAAGACGGCACTGAACACGGAGAAGCCTGAGGACCCACTATGCATTTCTGAACTTTAGTACATTAGGGTGAGTGGGGTGGTGGGAAGTATATAGACAGAAATTGGGTGGGTAGTGCTGTGTTATGTTTAACTGTAACTTTGATATTTTATGAAGAGACTCTTAATATTTGCTCCTACTCAATAAAAGTTATTAAATAATAAAAAAATAAAATGCTGGGGGGGGTGCAACAGGCACATCATTCATTTTTGTTTTGTTTTTATTTATAAAGAGTGCTTTGTTTTCTGGGGAGGGGAACCTGTAAACAAAACTGTTTGTTGGGGTTTCCCCCCATTTTTTCCAGGTAATTTTATTAAAAATAATTTTAAAAATTAAAAGAAAAAACTGCATATGCACAAAATGGCAGCCAAATGCTTCTGCGCATGTGCAGCTCCTTTCCAAAATAGCGCCAGCAGCATCTATGTCATTTTGGAAAAGGACGGGTATCTGCAGAATGGCCCCAGCGATCATTTTACACAATAATTTTTTTATTTTTATAATGAAGACAGACACATTTCCCCTTCATTTTCTTCTCTTTTCATTAACTTTGGCTGTTTTTACATGGCCTCCCTGCCTCCCCCCCCCCTCGGTGTTCGGGTGGGGGGCGGGGGGCATCCGTTTATATGACCAGCGGTGGGTGGGGGGATGGGTGTCCACTCGGTTTTTGCCCGTGTAAACACCAAGCGGGATGGGTGGGGGTGCATGCGTGCTCCCATGCAACACCCACCTCCACCCATTGCACACCCATCTCCACCCACAGAGCCCTCCAGAAAACCGGAGGAGGCTCCATGTGTGTAGGTGTGTGTCCGTGTAAACAGATACACACACACCTCCACCCACCACGACTAAACACCCATCCCCCCACCCACCTCCATCGGTGTAAAAAGGGCCTTTGTCATTTCATTGTCATATTTTAATTACTAAAATTAACAGGGCTTCATTTGTTTTAGTAATTAAAAAAACAAAAACGAATTGCACACTCACCCCTATTAAATGCAGCATTGCTTCTAGCCTACGAAACAACCCCTGCCCCAGTCTCTTCCCAGCTGGGGCTTGTCTTGAGAGAAAGGAGGAATGATTTATATTTATATTATACATATAATATTTATAATATCATTTTTATATTTATATAAATATAAAATTATTTATATAAATAAATAGTGTATATTTATGCCACCTTTAAATCATTTAAATTTGCACTGTTAAATTTATATTTGTGCCACAATGTTGCTCAAAACCTTGTCAATGGTCCTGTGAAAGCGTATCCAATTGCACTCGTGCAATACTGTGGCTTGATCCCCACAGACTGCTTATTGCTGCCCCTTCTACCATTCAGGGTCCCCATCTCCTCTGTTACTAAGCTAAGCATGGGCACCTGCAACTTCTCAACTTTGGGAACACATCCCTGTCTCTCCCCACATTCCCCTTTCCCTTGTCTCTCCCTTCCCTTGTCTGTCCTAGATTGTAAGCCTCTGAAGCAGGGACCAGTCTTTATTTAAGGATTGTTCAGTGCCAGGCTCATGGCTAGGGCCTAATAATAATAATAATAATAATAATTAATAATAATTAATTAATACTTGTGACCATTGTCCCTTTCCCACAGGATGGCTCACACATATTTATTCTCCCCATCAAAGCTAGGGGTCCCTAAGGATATAAGGCAGAGGTGGGGAAACACCATCCCATTTCCTGGACCTGAACCATCATGAATCCAGTCCCTGCCCAGGCTTGAGTACTGAGAGAGAGAACTCAGGGGGAAGGGATAGAAGGCAAGGGCATGAACTCTAGGGGGTGTGTATCTCATTTTCGTTATTTCAGTAACGATAATGAAAATTGTTGTTTTCATTGTCGTTATTGCAATAACAAAAATGACAAAAATAATAATGAAAAGAAACAAAAACAACATTCTGTTTTTGAAATAAAGGGAAACCACTGAAAAACGTATTTCTGGCTATATCTTTTTTTCTTATTCAATTGTGATGGAAATTGGGGGGACTGTACCCCCAATGGAGGGGCCTACTTGTATCAATTTTTGAAATGATTAGATAAAGAGAACCAATTTTAGAAGCAATTGAATGTTGGGATTTTAAGAAAAACTCTATGACTACAAGTCATGACTACAACTTCTTTATTTTCTATGCAATTTGCATGAAATCTATAACTATTATGTCCTTCCATAAGCGTAACACTCCTGCCAATTTTCAGAAAGATTGGATAAAGGGTCCTGATGGTATAAGACATTCAATTGAAAACACTTTTCCAGCTGTAAAAATGTTAATTTCCATCCTGTTTACAGGAAATTTGGCAGGAATGTATCACATACCTTCCCTGTCATCTTTGCCAAACTACAGGATAATTTGAGAAAGGGCCCCAATTTTATAAGCAATTGATGTTGTCCCCTTGAAGACTACTAGTCAGATAAATAGCAGCACATGCAGTGCCAGTCAGAGGCAGGCACCTGGCATGGCAGGGCGAGGGAGGCTGTAGGAGGGAGGATGTGGAGCAACCCAAAAGACTGATAGACACATTCACTGGCCAATTACTGCATGCTTGCAGCTTTACAGGACCAATCGGTAGTGGCTTCGAGGCAGGCATAGGGGACGGGCCTCAGGCGGGCATTGAAGGGACATAACTGGGACTTTGGTGATAGCATCCCAGAAATCAGATGACATAGGGAGCATTCAGATGTGCACTTAATTAGCACAGCAGCGGTGGCGGCATTGTGTGATTTAAAGCAACACGCACTTCCGGGTTGGTGTGAATGCACCAATTCAGCGTAATGTGAACTGTCGGAATGCGGTTTTAAAAGCTGCTCTGAGCAGCTTTTAAAACCGCACTCCGACAGTTCGCATTACGCTGAATTGTGCGCACTAGGTGCATTCACATTAACCCGGAAGTGTGCGTTGCTTTAAATCGTACAATGCTGCCACCACTGCTGTGCGAATTAAGTGCACATCTAAATGCAGCCATAGTTTACACATCCAGGTCGGCCAATTATCATCACAATCACATCCTGCAGCACTGTGACAGAGGACATAAGAGAATCTCTATTGACTGTTTCCTAAACACATGCTTCTGACTTCTCAGTAACAAGTGGGGGAAAGATGTTGGGATGGTCACAGCACAGAATGAGGATATTTGGTTGACATTTCTGCTGGCCAATTGGCATTACAAACCGATCTTATACCACAGTAACACGTAAGAGAATCCCTGGCATAGGCTCCTCTGCATATGCTATGCAGGCATATGAAATTGGGACCCTTTATTACATCTTTCTGATATTTGGCAGAGATGATCATGAAAGTGTGCTATACAGCACTGCCAAATTTAATGTAACTTGGTTGGACTACAAAGATGTTACAATCAGACATACATTTATAAGCAAATTGCTTATACCACCAGGACCTTTTATCCAATCCTCCTGAAAGTTGGCAGAGATAGTAATATGGAAAGGGGTGGAAACCTGCCAAGTTTCATTTACATTAAATGTGAGGCAAAGAAGTTACAGCTAAGAATGTATATGAAGATTTTTGCAAAATAATATAATTAAACTGCTTATAAAATTGGATTCCTTTATCCAATCGTTTTGGAATTTGGTACACTTAATACATTCAATTGGGCGTACAATACCTCCATGTTTTAGCCACATATAATGAAAAAACAAAACGTTATAGTCAAACATGTGTTTTCCATTGAAACCAATGGAAAACAAAAACAAAAGCAAAAACGAAAATTTGATATTTATAAAAACAAAAATGACATATTTAACAAAAACAAAAAAACTAAAATGACATGGGCCCTGGTGCACACCTCTGATGAACTCAAGGACAGGAGATGGATCCTTGGCACAGATCTATGTTTTTAACTTCCTCCTCCTTTGCCCATCTCGAGCACACCCCTTAAGCACCCCTCCCCTCAAATCCTATCTGGTCCACAGAGTTTGGACTAATTTACAAATTCGTTAGTTGTTGCAAGCAAGAAAAGGTTCCCCACCACTGCTTTCAGGTGGGGCATTAGGAGGGCTATGAGGAACAGATAGCAGAGATGATTCTTTCGGTGTTTGAACTATTGTTTGCACGGGGGTACCAGGGCCCTGTGGATTCTACATTTCCCCCAGTGGCAGCAATGATGGAAATGCAGAATCCAAGGGGCCCTGGGTAAGACCTATGGACCCAACTGATCAGGGCTTCAATGTGCTAGGCAATGTACAAACTCACAGTGAAGAAGAAAAACCCGGTTCTGAAGAGTTTTCAGGCTAAACAGAAGTGAGTTGAAGGGTGGGAGAGGCATCAAGGTAGGATAGGTCACATAGCAGGTCAATGTCCAAGCTGGTCATTACAACTCCTATTTAAGTGCCTTTCTGCTAAACCGTCTCTGCTGAATTCATAAATCCCAACAGTCCCAGTTTAGGAGAGACAGACTTATGGAGGGGCATGCTTCCCCCCCCAATTTTCAGAAGCCCTATAGAATCCTGTAGAACTCCTGCCAAGCCCCCCCCACCTCCCCCCCCAACGGTCACCAGTCACCTATGCC
>QEPC01015142.1:1550682-1562002 GCA_003113815.1 Sphenodon punctatus | reverse complement strand
ACTGAGAGGTTTCAGAGGGTCGCCTTGGGGCCACCTTTTCCCCTCCTGTGCCAGGGCCTGGTTTCCTCCCTCTTTGTTTCCCTCTCCCCAAGTCCATCCACTGGAACATAATACTCCTGGCCTTCCTTCTCCCTCCTTGATTTCCCCCACGGCTCCGTACCCTGGAGCCTGACACAGGGTTAGCTTCTGTATAATTAATCTGAGTTCTTAGTATATTCTTTTGTTTCCTAATTTCTGGCAGGCCAGTTTCTTTCAATGAGACATTATTCTGTTCTCCTCCAGCTATCTAGAGCCTGTTTCCTGCATGGGATATTTTGTGCTAGAGTTTAAAATATCGCCCCACACGTTATAGCTGACTGTGAATATCTGATTTCTTCTTATTCACTTAAGTAACTTTGGCTGTGATAACAGGTGCGGGGAAAGTCATTCTCAGCCAGTAGAGGTCACAGAAAGCTCCTTGGCAGGTTATAAGAGTGACATACAGTAAATGAACAGGTGGAAGTATTAACTTAGAGTCAAACACATCTCTAACCTTTAGCTATGCTGAGCCAAACAGTATGTTATCATTCTTTGCTTCACACGAGAATATAGAGCAGTGTCAGCAGAGCCTGGGAGGAGCTGTATGTGTCTACTGTACTCCACACATGGACTCCAGTGTTAGAGAATAAAAGTCAAAGAGCAAACAAAGAACCAGGTCCTATAAAGGTTGTGGGCAAGACAAAAGCATGGAGACAGTGACAGAGATTAAAAGGTAAGTGTAGTGGAGCAGGCTGCTTGGGCGTTTGGGCCTTTAAGGGAGTAGCACCAGCAAGGCAAGTGCAGGTGCTAGCTGAGGCCCAGACGCTGGAGTGAATAAGGACAATGCCTGGATTCCTCACATCTGGGTTTGGGCGTGGCTAGACCAGCTTAAAGCCTAGAGGGACTGAGATAGGCTCAGTGGGAAAGAGACACTGAGAGAGACAAGGAGGAAGCTGGGTCTGACGTGAGAAACCCAGATACAGAGAGGTTTACACATGGTCTGAGGAGGGAATGTACCCGATCACAGGGGCTTGGATTGAGAAGCCATATGACTAGAGAGAGCCAGAGGGTTGGTGCCTGGTGGCTATTGTCTGTGCTAAGGGCTGTATAGGATCGAGTATCTATATAGTGAAGGACTGTATATGTGAATAAAAGAAGACACTGGGGCAGCTAATTCCCATGTGGGCCTGGCCTTATTGGGGTGTGTATCCTGAAAGGACTTGCTCTGTGCCCGCACTCCCTGTTACAGTAAGCAGGCTGTAAAAGATCATTATGATGCTCAACAGTTAGAGAGCTGAGAAGATTGCCAGGCTGTGTCACAGAAGAGAGATCTTCAGGTTTGAGCAGAAGAGTAGGGGCGTGTATGTCATTTTTGTTATTACAATGACGATAACAAAAATCGATAATGATAACAAAAATGACAATGTCGTTATCATTATTATTATTAGCGCTGTGGCAGTTGGGTTTTGGAGGGAAAATTTGGAGAGGGGAGGAGGGAGCAGGCATCTCAGAGTTCCTCCTTGTGTTGGGAGGGGAGAGCAGCTCAGCAGTATCTGATGGATGTATCGCTGGCCGATGAGCAGCGCAATCAGGCCCCAGCAGTCTCATGGCACTCTGTGATTGCTCAATGCCTGATGCCTCCCACAACCAATCAGGGGCTCTGGGGGAGGGCACTGTGACCCTTTATAATGGAAGAGCCAGGCTTTTTCTCTCCATTCTGTGAGAGTTCTGCTTGTCAGGCTGCATTTACAGAACTGTGGTGCTTGCACACAAACAATCCTTCCTAGCCTCATTGTATTACCAATACCTTTCCTTCCTCATACCCTACATTTTACCTTCTCCTTCTCCCTGCCCTTCTCACCCCTGTACATTATATATAGATAGGTAGTATGGATTAGATATAGATATATATTATAGACATATAGATTAGATGAGTTGTATAGATAATTGATTAGATAATAGTTTTCCTTTTCTCTTCCACAGTCTCCCTTAGATTTAGATAGATATTACATATATAGAGAGATTAGATATTAAATAGGTATTTAGGCTAGTCTGTTTTATTATCTATATTATGTTAGATAGAGATAGAGATCACTCTCTCTCTCTCTCTCTCTCTCTCTCTCTCTCTAATGTTATCAGAATCTATACCGATAACGATATCAATACCAAAAATAAAATCTTCATTTGAAATTATATCAATACCAGTAACAACAATGATAAGGAAAATGACGTTGTCATTAATAATGGTAATGAAAATTAATTTTTTTAATAACGAAAATGATAACGAAAATTGAAAATGACATGGGGGCCTGGTGCACACCTCTACAGAAGAGAGATATTCCAGAATCCTGCATTTTATTCTTAGCCATGTCATTGACTCAGGCTTCATTCACCTGGGATGCTAAGTCCAGGAAAACCCCTTTCCTGCGCCTTTTCTTCTATTGTGTGAAAAGGTTAGGTTGCAGGATGACACGGGCATAATGTGCTACTAATCAGAAACATTTAACTCAGAAATCAAGGTTCAATAATCGTGCTTATTCCCTCACACATATTTTTCATAATATGGGAAGGGATTCATCCTTCTGTCAGTCCACCTTAGGGATGGGCAAACGATATTCGGAGTTGGGGCTGAACTCGGTCTGTCCGAACCGAATGTCCGAACCGAATGTCCGAACCGAACTCTCGAATGACCGAACAGTTTGGTCGAGTTCAGATGAGTTTGAGGGCAGGAAAAATGTCTTTTCAGGGCGAAAAAAGTAGGTTTCAGTTTCGGTTCGGTTTCGGTTTCGATAGCACTATTTTTGACTGTTCGGCCAAGTTTGGCCAACCTGAACTCGACTGAACCGAATCATTGAACCGAAACTTGGGTTTTGAACCAAACGACCGAACATCCGAACCGCATTCTGTTCACCCGTCCCTAGTCCACCTGCATCACAGTCACGTATTGCCAATGTATTTTTTGCTAGGTTTTGCTTTTCCTCTTTTTTTTTTTTTAACCTTTTCATTTTCCTTTTTGCTTTATGGTCCCTGGAAGTGACACCAGGCTTTTGAAAGTTCAGGATACCTATGAGTGGCCATGGCAATAGAGGTGATAACTTTTAAAGTGAGGAAATAGCATGTGGGAACAGTTAAAATGCATGATTATAATTGAAGAGGAGGGAGAAAAGATTTGTCTGAACCTGGGATGAAAGTTTGTTCTCTTCTCCCCCAACCCGCCTCCAAATGAAGAACAACTATTAATTCTGAGAACGTCTGCTGTGGCAGTGTGAATCAGACTTTAATTGGTAAGAAATGAATTGGCAGGGTCCAAGCTTGCCCCCAAAGCCACACCTCCTATCCCAGAGCTTGGTAAGCACTAGGGAACAGAACCCTAGTCTTCAGCAGCAACCCAGTCACTAGACTACCTTGGATCTCTACAACTGAATATAAAACAGGCATTCTTGTGATTTGATGTATAATATAATAACCAGCACGTCACTTCCGGCAGCGCAGGGAACATGTAAACACTCCCCGTGCAGTTTTCTTTCAATGCAGGACTCAGGAGGCGCTTTTCAGCGCCTCGTATAAAAGCGGCTTTAGGGTGAGATCTGCATTGTATATAAAACCACGTCTCGCAACGTTAAGCCAGAATTGTCACTGTCCCATTCTCCTTCCATATGTCTCTTTCTATTGTTCAGTTCCTTTTCACAATGAGAAGGATCATAGTTTCTTTTTCACGTTGCCCTTTTCTTATTCCACTTTCCAGTGATGTTTGTGAGTCCTTTCTTTGTACCTCACTCTTATTCAGTGACAATCCTCAGCTGTGTAATAAGTCAATGTTTATTTATCAATGAGAAAAAGAGGCAGAGTTTAATGCTGTAGTTCTCAAAGGTTTTTAAACTGTTGTCTGTGTGACCCTATTTTGAGACTTAAATATAATCCAGTGATCCCAGAAAGCAACAGAAACAGGCAAAGTTTGTCAAATGCCATCCAGGATGATGACGCCCAGCTGCAGATGGTGCGAGTCTTACACACAGTTTGGCTACCTCTGATTTAACGTAAGATGCACCTAAGGTTACACAATTGCTAAGGGGCAGGATAGAGGATAGAGTAAAATAAACCCAGTATGAGAAAATGGTCAGTCTTAGTCATCTGCTTCTTTTACACCGACATGCTCAGCCTGACTCTTCTGCCCACTGATTTCACTGGGAGCAGGATCAGTATTTATGACATTCTCATTCCTTCCCTTTGACTTATGTTGCTCCCATTGTGAGTGAATGTCCAAGTGCCAAGTGTATGTAGGATTGCTCATAACAGCTCGTTGGTCAGCTGGGTCAAGTGTCCTGCTTCTGGCAGTGGCTGTTAAAGTCTCCGCATTTTTCCTCAGCCAGTTGCACAGTTTTCTTCATATGGGTGAAAATTCTGATTTCCTCACTTTTAAGGAACAGTTCACATCAGGAATAACGCAAGTTGATTTTCCTTAATCTGGCATTATTAGTATATTCAATCCAGTTGTTATCAATCATAACAGTGCGGTGTCATCATCAGCAGATGTTCTTCAAGGAGTTGAAGAATTGATTGTTATCTGTTCCTTACTGATGTAGGTCTCATGGCATGAATTTTGAAGCAGAGATCATGACGACCCCATGCAGCAATTCAGGTACTTTTGACTTAAAATAATAATTTAAAGCAGCTTTTTTAAAAAAGGACATTCTACCAGCCACTACCTAAAAATTGTTAAAAACAAAACTAAATTGACTCTTAAAGCCCAAATGTCTATAAAGCCCACTGCTTCTTGCGCATTGCAAAGGTTTGGTTACGATCCTTGAAGTCATGAATGGCTTTGACCTAACAGACACTTTAATTCCAATAAGCTGAGGGCACCAGCCACTGGAATTAGCTTTCATTGTGAGTTCCGCAAAAGACATTTCTAGAGGGTGGACAAGAGGCTCACTAGGTTTTGTTTAGCACTGGGCAAATTGTTTTCATGCAGTTCTCAGTTATGGGTTTTTTTCCATCACTTTCCCTCCCAATAGCTGCTCTGCCATTACTTGAAAGTAGCAGTTGAGATAGTTTTATAATTTTATTTGTACTACTTTTTCCGGGGAGCTCATGGCATTTAATATCCTGGAGCTCATGGCATTTAATTTAGTGACTAGCTGGCACGGGGAGATAAACTCTATAAGAATAGTTAAATTATTATTATTTATTTATATAGCACAAACAATGTACCTAGCACTGAAAAATAATTAATTAGAGATGGGTTCCTATCCAGAGGAGCTTACAATCTAGGATAGATAAGGGGGCGGAGAACATAGGGAGGACAGGAATACATTCACAAAGTGTTTTTTTGTTTTGTTTTTTTTACACGGAAACATGGGTGCTCAAGCCCAGAGCAAGTCCAGAGGTGCACCCCCACGTCTGCCCACCTGCAGCCGTGTTTCGGCCTGTTTTAAAAGGAACCAGTGGCTGCCATGGTCCACAGTCCAGCCAAGCAGCACCCCCTCCTCCACAACATAGAGCTGTTGGTGAATCGGCCACTGCTCTAGGCTGTGACCTACAGCTCTATGGCATTGCCCGGGGCAGCCTCTGGATGGGAGCACGGCTGCTGAGTAGACAGATTGCAGCTTTGCCTCTGGCCGCTGCCCCAGGTTTCAGTGCCCTGCTCCACTAGCAGCGCTCCAGGATATTTCGGAGCACCACTGGCAAGGCATCGCCTCCACATCTGGTAGCACGCCTTTACACCGACAGGCTACCTGGGTGTGAGGCAGAGCAGAACCATGGGTGCCATCCGTGTAAAGGCACCCAATGTTGAGACTTGAGATGGGCTCAACTCAGGACACCAGATTCCTACATCTCTAGAGTCTGGAAAGACTGAATGTGGATCTCAATTTCCCTGTTGATTCCTATGTTTAGATGGGTTGAACCTGTTACCTTTTGGAGGGGTTCTGGTTCAGAGCCCAGCAACGGGAGCTACCATTAACATTTCTAGCCAATAACATGGTCCCCTTCACATAAGTTTGGCTAGCAGAGTGGGTACCTACCATGCCCCCTCTCACCTTTAACAATGTTACTGGCTAAAGTCTATTTTAACCTTTTCAAACTGGAGAACTCAGACACATCATGGTCACGTCATGGAAGAGGAGGAAACAGTCTTCCCATGGTGAGGAATACTCACAGTTGCCCATATTGATAGTTGCTCATATATCATTTTATGTTTCTAAAAACCCTCAATTGTCAGCAAATACTCCCAAGTATTCACAAAACCAAATCTACAAAAGGGGCATCTGCATGCTCTCCTTTGCCCTGATCACACTGTGTCTCTAATTTTAGCTCTTCTGATACTGAACTTTGTCTGTTACTGAAAATATCTTTCATTGCCCAAGAATGCTGGTGCTACAGTTAGGCAAAGATGACAGAGAATTCCAACACAGATACACATCTATCATGTCTCCTGTGTTCCAAGAATGAAATACAACCCAAATAGATTCTCCCACCCCACTTCTGTTTGAGAGACTGGAAACATGAAAGCCACCAGAGAGAGTTTTAACTGATTTGTGGTAGCTTTGCTAAATGGAGAACAGGAGATTATAAAGAATGAAATATCCCTTGGAGAATGTGTGCTCTTAAAGGCCAGGCTTCGTCTTCTGTGTCAAACTGTTCACAGCGGAGCATACTTTGACAGCAGGGACACTACTACACTCCAGTCCTGGACCAAAGATTCAAGGACGAGGCCAAGAAAGATGACTGGAGAGAATTTACTTCCCCTCATTCTTTGCTCCGCCAAGTAAGACAGGTGATACAGAATAATCCTAACCCACAGGTAAATTCCTTGTCCAAGCGAGACCTCTGAAAGTAGTCATAAAATTGGCATTTTAGAGGCACGCTGGGCATGCGCAAAGTGTGGGCGTGTTTGGGAGCCGCTCCGAACCACCAGAACAAAGAACAGCCCTAGAGAAAAGAAATCTGCTTCACAAAAGAACCCCTGATGAGCGGGAGATGCGGCGGACGCCAGAAGCATTAAAAAAAAACCCAGTGAAGGGCACAATTAGAATCTTTTACTGTCTCAGGAGTAAAACTCCTGAAACGGAGATTGAGGAGTCCTCCAAGATGGCGGACACTTCCGAGAAAGCTGAAACTGGGACTCAGAGGAAGGAAGACTCTCTGGAGCTGCTCTCCTCCATTACACAACTCCTAAATGCGAGATTTGATGAGGCTCAGAAACAAAGAGACACCATCTCAGAAAACCTGCAACAGGTAATAAATACCACTGAATCGCTCAATAAAAAATTTGATGAGTTATCTAGGAGAGTCTCCACACTTGAAAATAGGGTGAGTGAGCAGGAGGATGAAAACAAAGGCAGAGATGAAAAGATCACGGGCATGGAAAAATCTGTTAATTTTCTATTAAACAAGGTGGAGGACCTGGAAAACAGGAGTAGAAGAAGCAATTTTAAAATTGTGGGACTGCCTTAAAATACAAAGGAAGGAGATGTAAAAGAACTAGTACTAAAAGTCTTAAAGACAGTCTTTCCACAAAGAGAGGAAGTCCACCAAGTGGAATTAGAAAGAGCCCATAGGGCCAAGAGCCATCATCGCTAAGTGTTTGACATTTGGAGATAAGGAGGTAATACTCAGGAATGCGAGGACATTGAAATAAATAATATATGAAGGGGAAAGAATCTTCTTTTACCCGGATTTGGCAGTGGAAAGAGTAAATAAAAGAAGGCAATAGCACAAGCGCATAAACCTGTTTTATAAAGAAGGTATACGTGCACAGACCAAGCACCCAGCAGAAACTGAGATCATTCAGCGAAGTCAAGCTGCTGGAAAGCTATATGGACAAACCCATGAAAGACTAGGTCTGGAATCTAAAGGACAAAAATTGAAAAAATCCCCATGGATATATCCTTAAAAGTAAAATAAGAAAAGTTACTTGACCGTACGGTAATTAGAAATCAGTTGCAAATGTTATATAAAGTAAGTTAAGAATTTAAGTGATGTAAGTAATGGTCACCAGGTGTCAGTGCTGCTTTAGAAAAATGAAGATAAAATGACATGCTATAGGACTGGTTCAAAGGTTGAGCAAGTAATGGTCACTAGGTGGCAGTATTACTCTAGGCACTGAGGTTAAAAGGATCTTACATAAGAAATAAGAGGTATGGGTGTATAAAATAAGACTAAAGATACACATAAAAGAAGTTTTGGGTGGGACGGGGGCACCACAATACCGAAAATACGCAGTTCCAGTGTGTTGCTCAGATCAGATGCAGAACAGAGGAAAGCTGGTCAGAACACAAATCAAGCAAGGCAGCAAGGAAAGCTCTGATCAAAAGTTAAGGGTGAAAAAGACAGAGGTCAGAGGATGTACATCAAAGTTGATAAAGGTATATCTGCTGACTCATGCCCCACAAAATGGTGGAGTTTAATGTAGGCACTATCAGTGTTAAGGGCTTGAACTGCCCAATAAAGAGGAGGAAACTCTGGCAATTTGCACTGTATAATAAAATACAAATGATCGTATGCCAGGAACTCCTCTTTTGAGAAAAGATAATACCGTATGAGACACAAAATATATGACAAAATTTATTTTGCAAACACGAAAAAAGTTGGAGTCATGTTGGGAATTGCCAATTGAGTAAATTTTAAATGTTGCAAAGAGTTTAGAGATAAGGAGGGAAGATATATTGTGGTGATGGGTCGGATAGGGGAAGAAGATTATACGCTGGGATGTGTATATGCACCCAATAAAGACACAAAGGCCTTTTTAAATAAAATGATCCCCATCCTGAGAGATGAAGCTAAAGTCAACCTTATTTTGAGTGGAGATTTCAACTGTCCTTTATCGCTTCAGGATAAATCCAATGTGAAGGGGAGAAACAAAATGCAGAGGGAAATTGGGAACTTTTGGAAAGGGAGGGCTGGAAAAGCACATGGAGAATATTAAATCCCAGGAAACAGGAATATACTTTTTACTCCAACAAACATATGACTTTTACTTTAACAGATCACATATTAGTAAATAAAGACATGTTGGAGAGAGGTGTAGATAGTAAAATTATCCAGGCCATATTCACTGATCACAACGATGTGTGGCTAAAAGTATCGGTCGATGAGAAACAAAAGACACGCTCATACACACACGCTCATACATAAACACTAATACAAATAAAAGAAAAAATAACAGGAAGAAATGAGGGAATATTTGGCACACAATTATAGGGTTGAGACTTCCCCCATAATCCCCTGGGAAGCCATGAAGGTGTGTGTCAGGGGCTCATACATATTGGCAGCCATCTATAAAACAAAAAAGAAAAGAATTACAGTTAAAATTAGTGGCCCTTCTTAATAAGCAAAAAAAAAAATCCCAACAAAAAGACAGATAAACCAATTATGGAAATCAGAGGCCTGATGGACTCAGTGGAAACTGATAAAATTATTTTAAAATTCAGATATACTAAGCAATTCTATTATGAACAGGGAAATAAACTGGTTTGAGTCCTAGCATGGATGGTTAAAAAAAAAAAAAGAACCAAAATGAATATTCACTTCATTAGAGACCAATCTGAACAGAAAAATCTAAAAGGTAAGGAAATGCAGATACATTACAAACTATTATCAGGAGTTGTATCCGTCTATTCGGCCGGGGGGGAGGGGGATATAAAAGAATTATTACCAAAGCTAAACATCCCCAAACTAAAAAAACAACAATTAGACTACTTAAATGCCCCGATAATGAAAGACGAAATAGAATAAACTGTCAAAAATCTCCCCAAAAATAAAGCCCTCGGACCCGATGGATTCCCTACTGAATTTTAGAAAAAGTATAGTCCCACTATCTCCCCAGTCTTGGAGAGGGTGTACAACTCTTTTGGCAAAGAAAATTTTTTTACATTGTACTAATTTTACATTGTACTAATATTACATTGTGCCATAAACCTGGAAACCCCCACAATAATTGCACAGGACATAGACCTATCTCGCTCCTAAATACAGACCTAAAAATATTCACCAAAATTCTGGCATGCCAGTTACAAGGCTGTATCAAAGATCTGGTCTCATCAGACCAAGCTGGATTCATCACAGGTAGACTGGGGATAGATAATATAAGAAAGGTGATAAACATCATGTATAAAATTAAAAGAGATATGATACCAGCCGCTGTAATATCGTTAGATGCGGACAAGGCCTTTGATTGTCTTGAGCATCCATTTCTGATTACGACAATGACACTAGAACTAATAAAAACTATATACAAGAAACTCATGTCCAAAATCAGAATTAATGGAGACCTGACAGATGCTTTTGAATTACAGAGAAGTACCCGCCAGGGGTGCCCCCTGTCGCCCCTCCTCTTCAACATTAGATTGGAGCTTTTAGCAATTGCAGTCAGACAAAATAGGAGGATAGAGGGAACTCGGCTGAACCGAACCATCGAACCCGAACTCGGGTTTCGAACCGAACGACCTCACATCCAAACATCCGAACCGCATTCTGTTCTCCCATTCCTAGTGTAAAGTGATGCACGTAGGGAAAAATAATCCAAATGATGCATACACAATGCTGGGTATTAAGCTAGGAGTTACCACTCAGGAAAAGGATCTGGGGGTGGTTGTGGAAAATACAGTGTAATCCACAGTGCAGTGCACACCAGCAGTCAAAATTACGGATGGGCGAACAGATCGCGGTTTGGGTTCGGCCATTCAGTTCGGTCCGGTTCAGTTCACCCTTTTGGTTCGGCCGTTTAGTCCGGTTGCTGCATTTGGGTTCAGCCATTCGGTTCGGTCATGTTCAGTGCGGTTTTGGCATTTGGAAAAAGGCTCTCTGTGCAAGAAATGATGGCCCCAGACCCATGTTGGTGGGTCCTGGGGCTAGAGTGGCAGCTTCTGGATATTGGCCACAGCCCTCCCTGCCTGTAACTTGGCTCCAGAACCCTGATGGCAGGTCTTGGGGCTGGAGTGGCTGTTTCTTGATATGGTGGAACGACAGCACCTCTGTGCAAGGAATGATGACCCATGATGGTGGGTCCTGGGGCTAGAGTGGCAGCTTCTAGATACATATTGGTCACAGCTCTCCCTGCCTGTAACTTGGCCCCAGAACCCTGACGGTGGATCCTGGGGCTGGAGTGGCTGTTTCTTGATGCAGTGGAATGACACGCCTTTGTGCAAGGAATGATGGCCCCCGACCCATGTTGGTGGGTCCTGGGGCTAGAGTGGCAGCTTCTAGATACATATTGGTCACAGCCCTCCCTGTCTGTAACTTGGCCTCAGAACCCTGATGGTGGGTCCTGGGGCTGGAGTGGCTGTTTCTTGATGCAGTGGAA
>QEPC01015142.1:1513872-1535325 GCA_003113815.1 Sphenodon punctatus | reverse complement strand
TTTAATTTAAAAAAAAAAAAAAAAAAAAGACAGCGGACCAGCCCTCCAGCCCAGCCTGGACCACCGGGAATCCTCCCGGTGGGTTCAATGGCCAATATGCCCCTGCACCCTTTTAAAAAATGCTGTTAAATGAATCCAAAACACATGCTCTTTTGAGTAAAGCGTCATATTGGTTCTCTGCTTCTGGCAAGAGAAAATTAAACTTTATTTCCATAACAGTCCCCTTTCCATTTACTGAAATTTCCCAACTGAGAAACCCAGCCTGACTTTCAGGACATGGTTCATATTGTTTCAGCTTGTAGAACCCACCACAAACCAGTTCCTCTGTAGGGATCTCTCTCTGTGTATATGCAATCTACATTAGAGGCCTAAGAGCTAGAGCTGAAATGGGTATCTGATTTGCTTCCCTGCGAGTAATAACCGCATTTTTGAGTACTGCATCAGGTACTTGACGGGCTACTCGATTACTCATCAAGTACCTGGATACCCCCAAAATTGGTAATTTTCTGATACTGTTTTTTTGATTACTGATTGGTATATTGGAATGAAAAACTGGAAAAGTGGGAGAGAAAACAAAAATATCGGAACCAGAAGTTGAAAAATCAGGACCAGTAGTTAACTTCCTGGGACAGAAAACCAAAAAGTAGCTGTCTGAACTTAAAAAAATGATACAGAAGTTGAAAAATCCGTACCGGAAGTTGACATTCCAGGACTGGAAGTTGACTGGAAAACTTTGGGGTATACCTGTTTTTCTGGGCACTGATTCAACTCAACTAAGAACCAACCCAAGCCCAACAGGACTTGACTGGTACAGTTCAGCCTTGGACAGAGAAATCGCTGCCCATTGGGTAAAAGCAATGAGAGAGTTTCCCAGGGAGGCTCTGTCTTCTGTGAGAGCTGCTCAATGTTAGTGTATGAATGCAGCCAGATGTTACGAGTAGTTAAGAGTCTTTTAAAAAACCCACCACCCCCCGTTTCACACAATACAGTGAAGTGCGCATTGCTGTGGAGTGTTGTGAGGCCAGTGGTGTAACTGTATTATACACAATCAATTCATGGGAAATGGGGCCATCAGTGGCAGGGGCACAGTTATGTCATGCGCTTTAATTATAGCCGTACAGAATCAGCTTGCAGCCGGGAGTTCGGGGATGAACCCACGCCCTTTGGCTGCACATTCTTCACCTGATACTAGGGGGCCCAATTACAGCAGGAACCTCTGTTCACCTCAAGGCTTGGAGAGAGGAGGGAAATGTCTGCTGTTTCCCTCAGCCACAACCAGGAGTGGAGTTTCAATGGAATGGGCCTAGGTGCAAGAAATGGATTAGGGGGGCACCCTGTCACTATTCTCTCCCCTGTCTCACCACCTCCCCTCCTTCCTCCCCCAGTACCTCTCCCTCCACTTGCTCTGCCTGAGTCATGGAGGCTGGCTACTGCCACTGGTGCTTGCTCCATCCTGTGCGGCCTGCTGTGCGGGTCCCACATGCGCCACACACTGCAGGCATGTCCAATTATGTTTAGCTTAGTCTCCACCTGGCCATGCCACAACAGGACAGGATTTGTGCCCCTCCCCCTTAGCATGGGCCTCGGGACCAGTGTCCCTCCTGTCCCTATGATAGGGCCCCAACAGCTGCATAAGATAGAGGGAAATCCTCTGCTCCCTCCACAGCCTAACCTCCCAACTCCCCTTTCCCAATGAGGAGAAGAGGGGGGAAATTGCCTTTTGCCTCTGGGCACTGTGCCTTTTGCCCGGCACAGTGACAGCACAACATGACTGACTGAGGGCAAACAAAGCCGCGCAACGCAGCCCCGCCCCCCCAGCTGCCAGGACCTGCGTGGGCGGGGCGGAAGAGAGAGGGGAGGATCAGGATGACAGCCGCTACAAAGGAGCCAGCTCCACACAGCCCAGGCACAGAGCCCTGACCGCCCGGCACCAGGCCCCCCCTCCCCAACACACACTCACAGCAGAGTCGCACACACACAGCGGGCAGCAGAAGCACACAGGGACGGGCACACAGCCCATGGGAGGCAAAGAAAGGGGGGAAAGGGACCCACACAACACAGTCAACACCCTACCCAGAGGCACCCGCACAAGGGGAGAGGTCACAGCAAAGCACAAAACTGACACACCAGGAAAGGAACACACAAGCCTTTATTAAAAGATGGGGAACCAACAACCAACAGGGCAGGGAGGGGGACGGGGCAACAGAAGGGGGGGAACAGTGCCAGCAAAGGCAGGCCCAGGGCAGAACCCCAGTCAATAGGGCCAGCGACCCCGTGCCCAGTGCCAGCGCTTGGCCTGCGCACAGTCCAGCTGGTGCAGCCGCTCCAGGACGAGCAGGAGGAGCTCCACCAACTCCCCTGCTCCTGGGTCCGCTCTGCAATCATGACTTGCACTGAAGAGGACAGAGGGAGAGGAGACAGCCATCAGAGCGGGCCGTGGGCACCCAGGAACAGCTTCCCCCATGGAGGGGCACAGGGCCCAGCAAAGTGGCAGCAAACTCATGGATGCCATCAAACAGCCGGCACGCCGCCCGCATGTCCCAGGCCACCCATTCCAGCTGCAGGACCATAGCCTCTAGGTGCAGGATTGCCAGCAGCATGACAACAGGTGCCCACCAACAAGCCCGGAGCCCTCCAGTACACACCAAGCACACCCCCAGCACACAACCACACAGATGGGGGCAGCCCGCACAGATGGAAAGTCCCACACCAATTGAAGGGCGGCGAGCTCCTCACCAGAGGGGTCCCTGGTCCGGAGCGGGCCTCAGACATCGGGGGACAGCAAGTCCAGGTCCCACAGGAGGGCCCCCATGTTTGAGGGCGTGCACAGGATGCTGCGCACCTGCAGGAGGCTGCCGGTGTACGGGTCAGCAACAGGGGGACCCCTGAACAGCAGGACAAGGCCGAAACCAGGTAGCTCCATCAGCAGGCGAGCTGCCATTACCTCCACATCGGTCCATGGCACGACAATGGTGGGTGGGTGCCCCCACGGAGGCAGGCACAGGGGGGTGAAGCTGAGCTCAACGGACCGGACCCGGCATGCTGGGGCCCTGACCAGGTGACACATCGTCCACATGTACCGTGACAGGAGCCGGAAGCCATCCCCCTCCTACAGGGGGTCGCCCACCAACAGCTGCATGTCAGGGCTCAGCCAGAGGACCCTCAACAGCATGTCCGCACAGGGCAACTACCCCTCCCCTACACCCCCAGCTGAGGGACATGCAGGATGATCGGCCATGGCAGGAGTGTGGCCTGCTCCGGTGAAGCAACAGGTGGGAGACCAGGGCTGTCCCTGCCACTAGGCAGACCTAGGCAGCCGGCTAGAGCGGCAGATTAGGGGGAGTGGCAGCAGCAGGGAACTTTTTTTAAAAAAAACCTTCCCTCCTCCCTTACTGACTCATTCTACGGCGTGCGTAGCTTGCGCAATAATACAGAGTACGCAGGTCTCGGAAGGTAGGGTCAGACTGCACATGCGCCGGTGGCGGCGTTCTCAGTCTCTCTCGGCGGTGGCGTGGTGCACACGAAGTCATGGAGCAGCAGAGCAGCATTGCAGGACAGACTAGGCGGCGAGGCTCAGGCAGCCAGCAACTGAGGTGCTGCAGAGAATTGTGAAGCAAGCAGGCAAGGATCATTGATTCAAAGCGCAGCTGCCAGCTCCCTCTCTGACCGTTCCTGACCTGACCGCCCCTCCCCAGCTCACCACCCCACCGCGCGAGTCGTGGCAGTCACTGGTGCTACGGAGGAGAGCGGGGGGGTCAGGGCAGCTCAAACCACCCCCCCTTGCTCGCTGAAGCAGCCACAGTCTCCACTCCGGCCAGTCCAGCAGCAGCAGCAGCCAGGGGTGAGTTCACGGCTGTCGGCTGGTCCTTTTTAATTGTAACTCTCTCTAAGTGGGGATCAGAAGCCCGGGGTAATGGGGGGAGGCATCTTGGAGCTGGGGAATGTGTGGGGTGGGGATTGGAATGGGGTCGATAGGAGAGGGGGGGGGTAAAGGCCAGGGAGCTGGATTTGGGGAGTGGGGATCAGAGGGGGTAATTGGGGGAGGCATCTTGGAGCTGGGGAATTCAGAGATGAAGCCTCTCTGAATTGCCTTTCCATGGCTCCTCACTTGCCTTTGCCTCCTAGAAGCTCTGCACAGCAGCAGCATGATTGGGGAGATAAAGCTGTTTGTTTACAAAAAGCTCCTCCCCACATGGCTGATCAGAAGGTTGCTACCTTGTAAAAAAGGTTCTTCTTTGCATAGCTCCTCCCATTCTCACAAATGGGAGATTACCGTGAAATTAACATGTTTCATCAGTCAATAAAGTGTCATTTATTTTGACTGAAAGCTTTGCATTGTTTTTATTTTATTTTTACAAGTAACATGAGGTTTTTAAGTGTGAACAGCGGAACCCAATATAAGGAGTCCTAGAGCAGTCTCAGGTTCAGAGTTTAAATGCAAAGCATAATACTTCGTAAAAGTATGTAGGGAGCTCCAGGTTGCAGCCCTGTAGATCTCTTGGGGAAAGATATTGGAAAAAGCAGCTGTGGAAGTGCCCATACACCCAGCTAAATGGACCATCCCCCCAGCAGGGGCTTGTTCTCTGCCTGCTGCCCCCCTCCCTTAGAGAAGTGGGGGAGAGCACTGCCCCCTCCTTTCCCATGATGGTGGGCAATTAGACGTGTTCCAAAACTTAAGCGCCACTGCCAGGAGCAGACATCCATCCCCCGATTTCCCCCTCTCCCAAGTGGGCTGGCTCCCCAACCCCTCCCTCTGCAAAAATGAAACAGGAGAGGCTAGTGGGTCTTGCAACAATATCAATAGAGCATGAACTGGCCCAAACTGTGGATCTTAAGGAAGCAGTTCATGTCTTTGCATCCAAGAAGGCACGGAAAGCACCACTGTGATCACCCGCAAGAGAGACTGTGACACAGTCACTGGCCTGGTGCGGAGTGATAATCATTTTTAAAACACATTTTTAGATGTGTTATGCATGCGCTTGCATGTAATGTGTTATTACTGTTTAATAAAACTAAATTTTAGAACAGCAGTTGTGTGAATTAGTATATTTCCGCCCCATCCCTTAAGCCCGCCCATCCCTTAAGCCGCGCCCACTTTGGGTTCTGGGAGCGCGCGCAAAGCATGCATGCATACACATACTTCACACCCCTCCACTTCGGGGGGAGGGCGCAAAATTTTGTCTTCGCCTAGGGCGGCAAAATGTCTTGGGATGGCCCTGCGGGAGACGGAGGGATGCAGCGACCAGAACAAGCACGGAACGCGTGGCTACCCTCGCCCACAGGCGGCCTTGCATGCTGGAGACAGGCCAGCCCTCTGGGGACTGGAGCCCACACACAGGGCAGAAGGGATGCAGCACAGATGCAGAGAAATGAAGGAGCCCATGGCCGGGCAATGTGCCAGGCCAAGTAGCCAAGCCAGGCATTGTATCCACACCGCGCACAGCTGCAGCAGGCAAAGGCCGTTCCCGACTGGGGGCACTGCAGCGTGGTTGGGGCACTGGGGTTACCCTGCGGTGACCGTGACCCCATCCCCCAATGTCGGCCAGGTGGTCTGCGTGCTCGCGCGAATGCGCAGACGGACCCGGAAACTGGTTGCCACCCCAGCACACCCCCGGTGCATCACCTATCTGTGCCCTACCCACATCGCCCTACACAGTACATAAGGGACCCTCTGCAGGCGTTAGGGTGTCGGGCAGAGGGTTTGTAGCACGGGAGTGAGCAGCACACAAAGTACGGCGAATCTGGGCTGGGTGGACACAGAGGAGCTCCTGCACCACCAGGGAAGAGTGGGGTGTGGGCCCAGTCCATAGAGCCGAGAGCGCTGCAGCCCCAGTACGTGCCAGTGGAGGTCGGCTCGGTGTGGGGAGCTGTAGAACCATGCTGGCGGGGGACGAGGACCCACAGCCCAGGGCTGTGCTGCTACACCTCCTTGGTGCAGCCCTCCTGCTGCTGCATATGCTGCTACAGCAGATAGCCCTGCTACGGCTGCACGGTCGAAGGTCCATCCTCCAGGGGGCACGGAGGTGGAGGGCAGCTAACCTCCGGAGGGCGGTGATCATGCAATGGGCGAGGCGGGCAGCCGTCCGATGCCGTACCAAGTTGGGCTCCGTGGTGTCCCAGCAAGGACAGCTCATCCTGGCCCGAAGGACCCTCAACTTATACGCCTGCCGCATGACCCTACCAACCCGGCAACAGCACTGGTTGCACTCCTGCTCCAACAACTGGTGGGAGAACATGTTGGCCACCTGGACAGATGGTGAATGGTTGGACCACTTCCGGATGCCCTGCTCCCTCCTCACCCACTTGGGGGAGCTCCTCAACCCCCACCTCCGGAGGTAGGAGATGAACATGGGCTTCCCGCTGCCACCAGGATTGCACGTGGCCACAGCGGTGTGGCGGCTGGCCACCCCTGATTCCTGTAGGAGTGTGGGTGAGCAGTTCGGGGTGGACACCACCACCGTGAACACAGCCCTGCATGATGTGTGCGACCTGCTCATGGAGCTCCTTTTGGAGCGGATCATCCAGCTCCGTGACCCCGAGGAGGTGATGCATGGGTCCGAGGAAATGGGGTTCCCTCATTGCATCGGGGCCATTGACAGTACCCACATCCCCATCATACGCCCCCCTCATGCAAAGATCGAATACATGAATAAGAAACAGGCCTTCTCCATCAATTTGCAGGCCGTAGTGGATCATAGGGGCCTGTTCGTAGATGTGTACACAGGACAGTCAGGGTGGAGCCTCAACGCATGTATCCTGCGTGCCTCCCCCTTCTATGCACGCATGTTCAACAGGGAGATCGCCCCCAACCTGTACTGCATGATAGAGGGGGTACCCATGGCCCCTGTTGTGATAGAGGACCCCGCCTACCTGCTCAGCCCGTGGCTCATGCGGGCCTATCCAGTGGCTCGCAACCCGGACCACTGCCTGTTCAAGGAATGCCTTTTCTCTGCCCACAGCATGGTGGAGTGGGCCTTCAGGCTCCTCAAGATGCGCTGGTGCCTCCTGATGAACAGGAGCCAATTCGACCTGGACCACACCCCCATCCTCGTCCTGGCAGCGTGCATCCTGCACAATGTATGCGAGACAGGGGGTGCTGCCCTTGACAACCCACCACCGGTGGGGCCAGCCCCGTGCCTCTGTACCAACATGCCCAGGGAGGGGCATTCCATCGCAGCTCAGAGGAGAACAGGGATGCCATCTGCCGCCGCATCGTTGCCCAGGCGGCCGAATGCTGGGCAGCGCCCAACCCACAACCATGTCCATAGGCTTGTGAACCCCTTCAATAAAGCTGTTTTGAAGCTAAACCCTGTACCTGCAACTGTGCCTCGATTCCATGTGTGGACTAGGGGTTCCCGTGAACGGGTCCCATGGTTTGCCTGGGTGCGATCGCCCCCCCCTCGCTGTCGGCTGCAGGGTGCGCGGCCCATGGAAAGCCCTACCGGCCAACACTCACCGGCTTGCCTATGCAGGTTCGGTGTACACCTGTTCCAGCCACCTCCACTGCATGAGGCTTCACTGGGCTGGCTCTTGTTTCCCCATGAAGGGACCATCAGTGGGTGCCAGTGTGGAGCGGCCAGTGGATGACAGGGAGGCAGGCCATTCGGCCAGCAACTGCTATGTTCGGCTGCAGCCCGGGCACGCTGGCCCATGAGCCCCGGTGGTGTGACCAAGAGGGGGAGAGGGCACCCCAGACATTGACCTCCACCCCATTCCATTCTACATATCACCTTCAATAAAGGCGTTGTACCTATACCTTAATGTCGCTTCCTCTGTCCAGGGACATGAGGGGGTGTTATGCGGTATGCAGGGGGGCACCGGCATGTTGGGGGCTCTGTACAGTCCCTGCCCAGCCGACGGGCTGGGAGCCAGCCCAGTGAAGCCTCATGCAGTGGAGGTGGCTGGAACAGGTGTACACCGAACAGGCCCTCCCCTCCCAGGGGGGTGGATTCCCTCATGCTCACCTCGCTCTCACTGCTGCTCCTTGGGCCATGCCCTTGGAAGGTGCTGGGCTGGGGGTCGTCCACCGGGGGGGCAGCCGGTGCGACCCATCTTCCCTGTGCCAGGACACGTGTGACGTGTTACCTAGGGTGCTTTTCCCCACCTTTCCCCCCTGCAGGGCCCCCCGGTGCCTCCCGGCCTGCCCCCCCCTTGCCGGCAGTTCCTAACCCCCCTTGCCTTCAGCCTGGGGTGCTTCCCCCCCTGCACCACCTTGCCAGGGCTTCTTTCCCCCCTCAGGCACCCCCGGGTCCCCGTGCTCACCTGTCCCCTTCCCCCGCGTGGGGCGTCGTCGGCTTCCTTTGCCTTCTCATGGGCCTTCCTGGTCCCATCGTGGGAGCCCGCGTGGGTGTGTCCTGGTACCTCCCTCCTTTATGGGTAGGGCTGTAGCGGAATTTCGCAGCGGTAGCTATTTCCGGCGGAAACAGTGTTTCCGCAATTAGTGGAATGGCATGGCAGAGGCTTTAATTCCGCGGTTTCATTCCGCGGTTCCGCGGATTTGATTCCGCAACTTAGTGGAATCGTGGAAACATGACATTTTCGCTATTTCCGCAATTCCGCCAGCGCCAAAAAATCGCGGAATAGTGGTTTTCCGCGATTTCCGCGATTTTTCCGCGATTTTTCCGCGATTCCGCGATTTGCAGAATTCCGGCGGAATTAGCAGAATATCCGCAGAAATGTCGCGGTGTGGCGGGGGCAATTCCGAAATAGCGGAACGGAATCGCGGCGCGGTAAAAGCTGCTGCCGCATCAGCCCTATTTATGGGTTCTCGGCCGGACATCCAGGTTCCCCCCGCCCTGTGGGCGTGCCTGCATGGTGGCACATGCATGGCCCATGGCGCCGGCGCAGTGGGGCTCCGCCAGTCTGTTCCACTTGGGTGTGGGTGTTTTCGTTTTTACATGGACGTTCGGGTGTTGAACACTCATCTCCACCCATCTCCACCCACTTCCACTCACAGAGGGCTTCAGCTCCCTCGTGGCTGCTCTGTGGGTGTTGGTGGGTGTTGATGGGTGGGTCATGCACGCGCTCCCACCCACTCGTGGACATTTACATGGATGCTCTCCCACCACCGATGGGTGATTCCAGGTGTTTGTGGGTGGGTGGCGTCCATGTAAAAGTGGCCTAAATGAAGAAATAAATGTAATGGGAATCTCAAAGACCTGGTAGAATGTGATTAATCAATGGGATACTCTAATGGGTACAAAATATATCAAAATGACAGAGTAGATCGATCTGGTGGTGGGGTGGTGATGTATGCTAGGCTGTTTTCACATGGACGGTGGCACCTCCATGGTCTGTGGGGGATGGGTGGAGGCATTGGCGGGTGGGCAGTGCATGGGCAGACTGTCCCACCGACGCCCACCCACCTCCACTCATGGAGCATCCGTCATTGGCTCCCTTGCTCCATGCGTGGGGGATTGGTGGAGGTGGGTGGAGCGTAGGAGCATGCACAGCCCCGCTTCCACCTGCTACGACAATCCCACACACATCCCCCACCACCACCACCCAACCGCCTACACACGTGGGTGTGAGGGGGGCATCCATGTGAAAGGGGTCCTAGAGACAGCATTGAGTGAAGCAGGATTAAAACTTTACAGGAAGAGAAATTTACTCTGGAATTTCTACGGATAAAAATTCCATGTGCAAAGGGGAAGTGTGTAACAGTGAGACTATACTATCAACCCCCTGATCAGGATAGTGAAACTGACTGTGAAATGCTAATGGAGATCAGACAGGCTACTGTAGCTGGAAACACACGAATTATCCTAATATTGACAGAGTGAATGTTTCCTCCTGGTGTGATGTGGAGGTAAAATTTCTAGATGCTGTAAATGACTGCTTCTTGGAGCCGCTGGTCCTGGAACCTACAGGAGAAGGAGTTACTTTGGATCTAGTCTTAAGTGGAGCACAGGACCTGGTGCAAGGGGTAACGGTGGTAGAGCTGCTTGATAATAGTGACCATAATATAATCAAGTTTGACATAGCTGAAGGAGGGAGATTGACCAAAAAAAACCCCAGACCCCTACCACAGTAACATTTAACTTTAAAAAGGGGAGCCATGCAAAAATGAGGAAACTAATTAGAGGGAAACTAAAAGGAGCAGTTGCAAGGGTTAAATGCGCGCAAGAGACATGGAGACTATTTAAAAATACCATCTTGGAAGTGGAGATTAAATGTATTCAAAAATGTAAAAAGGTAGCAAGTGGACCATATGCATGTTTTCCATTGTCCCTGCTTCCAGGCTGTGCAGCTGGTGGGTCACATATTTGTTCTGTGCCCCAAACCAGGTTTGACTGTGTTTGCTGCAGCTGCTTGACCTGGGTCGGGTAGACGGCCGTCACATTTGTTTTTGCCCTCTGTCTCTTGCCTGTCTGCCTGAATAAACCCATGTGGTGGGAAGGGAAAGAATCCTTTTGGCACTTTCCCGTGTTGCTGGTGGGAAGGGGACAGCTGTCACACACACCCTAGCCCCTTCCACACTCCCTTATTCTATCACAGTGGTGGGGAGGGGGGGGAAGAGGGGCTGACTGGATGAGTGTGTGCAGGGAGCTAACGGGGCTGAGGAACCAGCTTGGAAGATCTAGTCCATCTATTACACTATCTTCCAATTGAGGAGTTTTACACAACATATCAAATGAAATGGGTAGATGATCACTGAAACCTTCAATTCTGACTTCGAAATTATAACATCTGTCTAGATAAGGCTCCTGAATACAAAAATAGTCGATAATACTGCAGCCCAGCCGGGACATGTACATATACTGGGCACACGAGTTCATATCAGACCCACCATTCAAAAGCTTCCACCGCCCTAAATATAAAAATGCCAGGAACTGAGCTCCCTGGGTGTTCAGTTCACAATTCCTTGACACCCGAGCAGGGTAGAAAAAAATCATCAGTTTCATCTATTCCCAACACTTTTGCCTGCCTCGCTACTACATTTCCAATTCTTGCATTAAAATCGCCTGCCAAAACAATAGGTACTCCGGGGTAGTCACTTTCCAAACCATCTATGTACTCACTTAAGTGGTCCCAATAGACCGCATCATTTGCAGAGTTTGGGCAAATGTAAACATTTAAGATAATCATTCCACTCCCTGAAACCGGGAAAAACTGGACAACCAATGCATTCCCAAGAGGATTATTTAGCTGCTTTCCAGAAATTTTCAAAGAACTCCTAAGTAAGGTAAGGAGCCCACCAGAGGGCCGACCATACAAAGCAGTCTTAACAGCAGGGGAATCCCAGACACAATATCCAGGCAAGTTAATAGCTGAAACATCCAAGAGCCAGGATTCCTGGAGGCAAATGATGTCGTATGCATTCAGAAAATCCTGCACCTCATGTTTCCATAACCAAGACCCACCTGCTATATTCCAGGATGCTATTTTAAGTTGTGAACCTAAAGCATTCGGAAACTAGACCACCCCTAGGCAGCCCCTATCTGGGTCCACCATCCCTGCCATGCCTTGGCCACAATCCACCACTCCAGGTCCAGCCCCTAATTTATGACATCTACTCGGGGTAACTTCATCAATCTCCCTCGTTTCAAGTCCTCCATTAAGTGGGGCATTAACACCCACCCTGAAAATTTTGCCCTCAATCCCTTCCTGCGGGATCCCGGGTCCCTGGATCAATTCCAGGGTCCCTGGACCCTGGGATGAAACCACATCCCTATCATCCTGGGACCTAGCCCGCAAAGGAATATCTGCCCTAGGCGGCCGCTCTATGCAGGCAATTGTCTCCACCGGATTAACTATATCCTCTTTAGCACAAGCAGGCAAGCCTAGCTCATTAGGAGCAAGTTTTCTCATTTCTAATAACTGCATCGGGTCATGACATGGGTGATGAGAGCCCAAAGTGCTGTCATAATCAAATGTCTTACAAACCAGCTTATCCTCAACAGTTGCCAGTTTTCCCCAAAACTGATCCTGCCCCAAGGGAGACATATCATCAAAAAGTCCTACTATTTCACCCTCGTCTATATCAGTGAAGGATTTATTCAGACAAAGTTCTAAAAGCTTCAAAGCTAAGTCTGTTTTAGGGGAATGACTCTTCATTGGATTGACAGTAGGGGTGGGAATTTCGGTTCCCCCGGTATCTGAAACTGCCGGTATTTTGCTGTACTGGCAGTTTCGGATTAACCCGGTAATCTGGGGTACCGTACCGGTTCCCCATCACGGATTTTTTTTGCATTGCGACCATTGAAACAAAAAAAAACCCCACACACTTTCCCTCCCCCATCCAGGCTGCGCGGGTGGAAGGGGGAACACCCCCCACCCACCCTGCCCAGCCTGGATTTAAATTTTTTTTTTAACCCAAAGTCTGGCAGTGACCCAGAGCCTACACCAGCAGCAGCCAGGGTGATCCCTGGGGTGGGGGGTGGTTTAACACCCCTTCCACCCCAGGGATCAGCCTACCCCCACACCCAGATCGCCTTACTTGTTCTCCAGGTGGCAGCGGCAGCAGCAGCAGGGCACGGGTCCAGGTGGCTTCAGTGCTAGTGGCCTTCTGGATTTCCCTGAAGGGAAGCCAGCCACTAGCGCTGAAGTCGCCCTGACCTGCGCCCTGCTGCTGCCGCTAATGACCGCAGGACAAGTAAAGCGATCTGGGGGGGTAGGGCGATCCCTGGGGTGGGGTGGGTGTTAAACCACCCACCACCCCAGGGATCACCTACTACTTGCTGATACGGGCTTCGGGTCGCCGCCGCAGTAGCGGCGGCGGCCCGGAGCCCACACTAGCAGCCGGACTTTGGGATAAAATTAAAAAAATACTTGTCCCCCCTTCCACCCGAGCAGCCTGGGAGGGGGAGGGAGGAGGGATGGGTTTTTTTTTCATTGATTTCAATGGGGACAGTTCCCCATTGAAATCAATGAAAAAAAAACGGTACCGGTTTACCGGCTTTAATCAGGTAAACTGGTTTTTTGTAAACTGGTAACCGTTTTTTTCCTCCAAGTCCCACCCCTAAGACAGTGTCAGAACCCCCCAGGGAATCATCTGAGTCTCTAACCAGCGGGACTTTTAAACCTTTGTCAGGTAACTCAGAATTATCAGTCTAACCTTGGGAAAAGGACCTCCTCCTCATCGACTCCAAGCTCTAAATCCTCAGGTGGAATGGGGGGGGTGCGCCATCCACATCCATGGCGTCGGCCCCACCCAGAGAAGCAATCTGCCACTGCCTACTGCCACCCCATTTCATAACGTTATCCTGTACATAAGTAAAAACTCTATCAATGGATACATCCCATTGCTTAAGTGAGTGACGTTCCTTAAATAATTTCAAGACCCAACTCTCTTCGTTAAAATATATTTTAAAACTCGAGCCCGTAGGCAACTGTCTTAATGGGACAATTCTACTAATTCCTCAGGTGGTAATCTAATCCCAACCAAAAATGAAAAATTATGGGCCACCATAGGCTTGGCTTCCCAATTAGGGATGACCCTATTCCACAAGGGTCTGGCCTTAATCCAGACTGCTGTTTCCACCACCTTCATTCTTCCACGGTACACTGATCCACCCCCTGCCATCAATCTATTTCTTATGGATGTGGGATTCCCCAAAGTATCTGTAGAATACAGTGCAGCAAGATCTGCTTCATTTTCTGGGTTACCTGCTCTCTCTCGTCTAGACTGATTAACAGTCTGGCAAATACCATCCAGACCAGAGATAATTTGCTGCAATTTTCCTTTCACACCAAGGAGCACAGTGCCCAATTTTGCAAATTCATCATATAAAGAGGAAATTGTCCCATAAGTCTGTTCACATACATCTCTAATTGACCCTCTGTCTTGTTCATTAATCCTAAAAGGATTTATATCATCAGTCAAGTTTTCTCCTGCAACTGGTGCCGTAAGGGACACAGCCCTTCGGGGAGGCTCAGTAAGTGAGCTGGTGGGGGCTGTTCGAGCTTACAAATCCTCCTCCCCTAGCGACAAACCAGTGGATCTAGAGCAAGCTGAACCAGCCAGCCCAAGAGAGCTAGTTGGCTTATTCTTAACAAAACCCATAATTTTTGGCTGCTTTAAACGAGGCAGCTCCACGGCCGACGCAAGTATTGTCATTGCACAAAGGGGTAGATGATACCAGGGTTGAGTGCCAGGTTCGTTGGTTTGATAAAATGGGAGAAGCGAGCCTGCCCCTTTATACTAGGGAAGATCTGATAAAATTAAGGCAGAGCATACTGAACACGCAGCTGAGTGATCCTATTGGAATTAATTCGTGTTGTTTGACTTTGATAGAACAATTTAAAAGCATGTTATTAGCCAAGAAATGCCAGAGTAGTAACGGTGGGATACTGAGAACTTCCCCCAGGTGGTATGATGCAGAGTGCCAGTCACATAGGCAACGCCTTAGATATTGGAGTAGGGTGGCTAAGCGGAGTGTCAATCAGTCCCACATTGACCAGCTGGTTCTGGTGAAAGCCAGATATAAGAAACTGATAAGGGAGAAGAAAAAGAATGATCATTATAGACCATGGATAATGCTGGCCTCCGCTTTTAAATCTCATGACCATACATCTTGTGGGGCATTGGTCAATGTGGGATCTAGGTATACCCCCCACCCCCCGTTGGCAAGTTTGGCAGCAAGGGTGTTGCTTTCCCATTTTGGGGGAATCTTTTCACAGATTCCTGACAAATATGTCATCCCGCAGGATGTTTTGGGTGAGGGTGTACACTGGCCCCCAGTCGAACATGAAGAAATTAGGATCTTACTTAGTGCAGTTCGTAGACGGAGATCTCCTGGGATAGCTGGTATCCCGGTTGAGATGTTTGTGCACAATCTTAACTGGTGGTTACCAGTTATCTCCCACTTGTTTGATTCAATTAATGACTCTGGTATATTTACTGCGGGGTGGAACATAGGTGTTGTGGTCCTTATTTATAAAAAGGGGGATAACGATCTCCACCAGAATTATCGTCCGATTAGCTTGATTCATGTCATTGCCAAACTATCTGCTAGGTATTTGCTTGTGAAACTGGAAGCTTGGGCCAATGTGGCTGATTATTTTCCAGAAGAACAGGCAGGGTTTCGTGCGCAACATACCACTATTGACCATTGTTTTGTGCTTACCCATTTAATAGAGAAATATGTGGAAATTAGGAAAGGCAGTTTGTTCATGGCTTTTTTGGACCTCCGATCAGCCTTTGATTTGCTTGACCGTAACATTCTTTGGTCCAAATTATTTAGTATGAACATGGACCGGAGGTTGCTATATTTGGTTTACTCGTTGTATGCCAATTCATTTCATTTCATTTCATTTATTAGATTTTTACCCCGCCCCTCCTAGAAACAGCTTGGGGCAGGGTAAAAATTCAGCACTGAGGTGGATGAATAAGGATGGACGACTGACCAGTCAGGTCACTGTGAACAACGGGATGAAGCAGGGCTGCATATTAGCCACATTACTCTTTAATTTTTATATCAATGGGATAGTGGCCGCACTGACCTGGGATTATTTTTACCCGACTAGGGTATTGGGGCAGCCCCTTGCAATTCTCCTATATGCCGATGACATGGCCATAGTATCACCCTCTGCCTTTGGGTTAGCAAGGATGTTACAGGCAGTTGGACAATTTTGCTCAACTATGTGCCTATCCATCAATCACCAAAAATCTAAGGTGATGGTGGTAGGCAAAAACTCCAGGAAATTTAGGAAGCAAAACTGGACTCTTGGTGGAGTTGCCCTGGAGCAGGTTTCAGTTTACCCATATTTGGGCTGCGCCTTGCGGATAACTTTAGCTAGCGGAGGCACATTGAGGCAGCTAGGCTCAAATTCCATCAGGCCGTAATGGGCCTTCTTAGATTCTGGAGGCTCCGTGGTGGCAGATTATTATCCCCGGCTTTGAAGCTTTTTGATGTAAAATCGCGACCGTGTGCCCTCTATGGTGTTGAAATCTGGGGTTTGACTCTTGTGGATAGCTTTGAGTCAGAATTTGCTTTTGAGAACCCTTCTTGCAGTCCCCAAGTGTGCCCCTCCCTGCTTATTAAGGCTGGAGACCGGAACCTTGCCCATCAGGGCTAAGATCATTAGGGCTGTGTTGAATTATTGGTGTTAGCTGGAAGAGCTGAGGGAGGACAGGCTACCTCATCGGTGTTACGATGAGGCTCAGACTTGGTCCGCCCCATCTTCATGGAATATTAAAGCCAAACAGTTATGCAAGCTTGGTCTCTCTGTGGATTTGTTAAATCCGCTCCCTTCTTGTAGTAGAAGGAGACTTATTCAAAAACAGATAACAGATCAGTCTATCCAACTTGACTTAGGGGAAATACAGACGCTCAAGAGTGCTCCGTTATACAAAGAGTTCAAGTATACCTCTGAGCGGAAACTGTATCTGGACCTCTTAGAAGATCCGAGTCTACGTAGAGCCCTGACTCTCCTGCGTTTTGACTTACTCCCATCAAAGGTACTGATTGGGAGACAACTGGGGATTCCATATGCAAATAGACTATGTGCATGCAATATAGGATGTGTTGAGGATTTATTGCACATTCTATTTGCATGCCCACTTACGCTGCATTTGAGGGAGTCATTTTTAGCTCCTTGGCTAGCCTTGAGGCCATATTCTTCACCCATTCAATTATTGACCTTTCTTGCAACTACCAAATCAGTAGTTCTTGTAGTCAATTTGGCCCTATTAGCACGTGATCTTTGTAAATGATATTCTTGACCGCTCTTGCCATTTATTTGCTCCTATATTATTATAATATATAATCTGGGTTTCAATGATTTAATAATTTGTTATTATTGTTATTGATATTGCTCTTGCTATTGTTCATTTTATTGAAATTCTTCCGGGACATGGCGAAAGCTTGCTTCCCTTAATAAATATTCTATTCTATTCTGTTCTATTCTATTACACTAGGGCCCCATGCCAGCCTTGCTTTGCCCCTAAATGGCTAATGCTTAGGGTATACCCAATCCTATCACTGCTGGAAGATGAGAATAAATGTCCAAAGATGGATCATTTCATAATTACTCTGTTTCTTGTATACTTTCTCATACACAGCTGCTGATGGAGCTGGGATACTGAGATAGATGAATCATTGATCTGACCCAATATAGCAGTTCCTATGGTCTTACCATTAAGGACATTGTTCTGTTGTAGATCTCAGGGTGTCTTTAGACATAAGAGAAATCGAGTGTCAAAACCCCTAAGCACATGTTTGGCCATTGTGTGTAAACACCATAACAATCCCAACACCAATTTGGCCACCCGTTGAACACGCGATGTGAACACCATTGCATCACAAGGACAATCTGCGTGTTCTGGCTGAACATGTGGCCAACATTGTGTCTAATGATATCGCATGGCATGTTAGCAGGTACAACACAGGGAATGAATGGGCAGCGCTTGTGTGCTGAGATCGGGTGGTGAGCAAAACACAGATTTGCCCCAAGATGGGCTGGGTGTCTAAGCAGCGCCACATGGTGAACACAGGGCCAACCCGGTGTTCATATCAAGGTCAAAACACACATTCAGACACCCGTTGACGTTATGTCTAAAGACATCCTCAGTTAATCACTTCTATTGGCTTGGTGCTATAAAATCTATTTCACTGACCAGAAATGAATGCAGTACAGTGCTCTGGAAGGTTGCAGCTGCTAGAAAGCTACCTGGCAACAGATGAGAAATATGGAATGTCAACTGTACTTCTCAGTGGAACTTTGAATTATGAGTCAGCACTTGCTCCCAGACCTACAGCATGTTAGAGGCAAAGCTCCAAGAAGTCTCTCTCATTCCTAGCCAAAGCTCTGTTGGCTCCTGGAGCTCTGTACTTCAGAGCACCATGCCCAAGGCCACAGGCTGAGCTCTATCATGTGCACAGCACTGGAGAAATATGATTCCAGTGGCGGGACACCGGGGGGGAGGGGGGAGAGAGAGAGAGAGAGAAGCAAAATGTGTGAGTAGAAAGTCATTCTGTGTCCACTGTGTGTTGCTGAGACATTTTGCTGCTACATTAATGATGATAGCATGTAAGTTGAGAGGAAATGTATATACAATTATGCTTACTACTGTGTTTGACTAATGCAGTTTAAATACTTATAATTTCAGTCTTGGAAATGGAAAGTCCACTATAAATATTCTGGGCATTGGAAGTGGCACAGGTAAGGTGTTTCAGTTTTACAGCAGAACTGTTATATTTGCATGCCTGATTAAAGGCTTGCAAAGCACTGAAAACTAAGGAAAACACTGAAATGTGACTCTTATCAGCTGTCGTTTGCACTCATACAGAATGACAAGCAGCTCGTGCATCTAAGGCCCTTTCACACAGACACTCTAATGCTGATAAAATGGGTGTTACATTTTATTATACATGTTGCAGGGCATCGATAGAGCACACCTGCAGTCCCGCAACATGTATAATAAAATGTAACACCCATTTTATCAATGGGTGTTTTCAGTCATGCTGGGGCGCCCATTGACCCCAGCACGGAATCACGTATTGATTCCCCTCCGGAATCAGAACGACCCATCAACAGACGTGCCAGTTGATTCTGAAGGGGGATTAGGGGAGGGGGCGGGGCTGTGTGGTGCAACGTGCGGCCGCACAGCCCCGCCCCCCCATGCTCCCGAGGCTGCCCGCCCCCGGGGTATTGGCCATGGCCTGGAATCAGCAGTGGACATGGCCGCCGATTCTGGGCCATGGTCCGGGAGCAGACATGACGTTACCATGGTGAACCACGGTGAATCCCGCCATGGTTGACCGTGGTAATGGGTATTTTCAGACGTTATGGTACCACAGTCAACCACAGTGCATCCCCCATGGTGGTGGATGGTCCCGTAATGTGTGTTTGCGCACCGCCAGATATTCAACACAGTGAACCACCAGCGGTGAGCAAAATAACCACGCTTTCGAGGATGGTCGGGGCACCATCTCCGAAAGCATGGTCAAAGTGATTCCTGCCAGGGGTGAACACCCGGCGGGAATAACATTTTGCCCCAACAGACGTGACGTTACCACACTCAACCATGGTGGGATTCACCGTGGTTGAGCATGGTAACATCTCGTCTGGCCCCTGACCATGGCCCAGAAACGGCGGTCATGCTTGCCGCCAATTCCGGGCAGTGGTCAATACCCCGGGGGTGGTCAGGTGATGTGGCCGCATTGGTCTCTCCACCCGCCCATCTCCCAGAGGGCGGGCGGCCTCGGGAGCGTGGGGGGCGGGGCTGTGTGGCCACATGTTGCGCCGCGCAGCCCCTCCCCTCCCCGATTCCCCAGTGGAATCTGCCGGCTCATCTGTTGATGGGCCGGTCAGATTCCACCAGGGAATAAATAGGGTGATTCCATGATGGGGCCAATAGGGCCCCTATCACGTCTGAAATCACCCAATGTCACGTCTGTTGGTCTGAAAAGTGATTCCCGCCGGGAGTTCACCCCCGGCGGGAATCGCTTTGACCACGCTTTTGGAGGTCTGGCCACCCAAAGTGATTCCCGCTGGGGGTGAACATCTGGCGGGAATAACTTTTCGGCCCAACAGTTGTTATGCCATCACGGTCCCCACAGGGGGCTTGACCATGGTTCACCGTGGTGGCGTAATGTCTGAAATCACCCAATGTTAGAGTGTCTGTGTGAAAAGGGCCTAAGCAAGTTAGTACAACAGCCTTCCATGGTTGAAGACCTGAGTTTGAATTCTGATTTATATCACAAGTGAGAAGAAATAATTGATTTCACTCCAGTCTGCAGTTACACTTATTTTTGAAATGACACTCTAGTTACTATTTGGCATAACCAATCTCGTGTTCAGCGATGTCAAAGATAGGAATAGCAGTGATGCTACTGGTGTAGATTGAGGTGAACTGGCCAAGCAGAGCGTTATTTCTTAACCTCGACCTTTTCAAAGCAAAATCTTGATCTCATTAATACCAAGAGTTTAATATATTAGCAAATGTGTGGAGATTTTCTCCCTAGTCCATAGCCTGAAAAGCTGGCTTAAAACCTTGATCATATTCCCTCACTCATCAATTTTATTTTTTCAGTATTGTCAAAACCACCAGTAGATAAAAGGGTGAATTGCTGGTTCAAAATGGCACAGAATGGTATTTTTTAGTTCATCCTCACAGATGTCACAGATGCAACTTCATGGTTTCAATTGAATGACTTTCTTCTGCCCAGTATATAGAAACCATCAAGAATCATGACAGGCTAGGAGAGCTAGCCTTGGTGACTCCTGCATGAGGCAGCCAATGAATGTGTCTGTAACAAGTCTGTTTGCGGCACATCCACTTGCAACTTCCTCCATTAAAAGACTGATGGATGAAGAGTAAGAAGCAGCTATGTGCAATGTCCAAAGGGCAGAGAAAGGTTATATATGCCAAGGAGAAAAAAGACTTGAGACCAAAATATAAGGAAGTGGTACACGGGTCATAACAACTTAGTCTGAGCTTTAATTATTTAGACTGCCAAACTTAATAAAATGGCAATCAGGCTGAAACAGAAAGTAGGTTTACTATTTGTAAATATGATTCACATTTTTGGATAGCCCTCCAAATGTTGAAATGATATTTGCATCCACTGCAGATATTCGCACGTCCGTTTTTTCAATTTCCAGCTTTTTTGGTTTTTTTTGTTACTTAGGGTATTTTCAGACGTTACGAGATCACGCTCAACCACAGTGAACCACGCTCAACCCCGCGGCGGGGCCAATGCGCCCGGAACGTCTGTTCGGTGCGCGCCAGATGTTCACCATGCTCAATACCCACATGGAGTCAATTTCAATCACGCTTCCTGGGCTAGCGGGGGGAATATCCCAGGAAGCGTGGTCAAAGAGATCCCCACCGGGAACCAACAAAAAGTAACGTCTGGACGCCAATCCCCGGGCGGAACCAAAGGAAACGAGCCCCAGCCGTGGACAAGGCACACAGCGTCAATGCTGGGCAACCAGCAACAACACAGCCACCGGAGGGAGATTTAAAGGGAAATCAGCCGCAGGCACGCGTGGCGGGATGGAGCGAGGAGGGAGGCGGAAGAGAGCGGTGGGCGATAGAGCGACGGTGGAGGAGGAGGAGGTGGCAGGGGCAGCGGTGGAGGTGGAGGGAGCACAGGCAGAGGAGGAGGGGGACACGGGGGTTGTGCTGACTCTTCAGCCGGTCTTGGAACAGCACCCCCAGCAGCAGGTGCCATGTGACGCCCCGGGGACAGCAGCCGGAACGGGGCTGGAGGAGGCACCCAGGAAACGGGTAAGGGCAACAGAGGGGAGGGGAATAAGGGGCACAGGGGCACCCCGGGAGGGGCCGGGGAATGCCTGGGTGACCAGGAGGGAGGCGGGGGCAGGGGAGACCTGCGAGGGGGCCCAGCCTGCACCTAACCCAACATGCCCCTCCGACTGTCCCCACAGACACGGAAAATGGCCCGGGCGGACGAGCCCCTGGAGGACACCGGACCTGCGCGGGCAGAGGCAGCGCCGGTGGAGGAGAAGGAGGAGGAGGAGGAGGAGGACCGGCTGTGGGGATGC
>QEPC01015142.1:1495074-1508472 GCA_003113815.1 Sphenodon punctatus | reverse complement strand
ATTTATGCATGTTGCAGGGCTGTATTGGTGCCCTATGCAGCCCTGAAACATGCATAAATGACCACCAAGGGTGGTTAAAGGGTGGTTAGCGTCATGTCTGTTTTCACCCTATGAAACAGCTAAGGAGCATGTTCAATACAATGGCAAATGGCTTCCCCAGGAAACTTGCATGTGGCTGTGAAAGAATCTTATTCCATCCAAACCTGGCTGCGGCATGCTCTGTTCTTGCTCATGAAAAGCAGTCCTATGAACTCAACATATTTTTGGCCTGCCCTAGGGAGTCCTTCACCAGCCAACAAGAATGTCATAGTACAGCATGCATTGGCCAGCAATTCCATTGCCCTTCACTGCACTTGAACGGAACCCAAACTCTAAAATAAAACTTGACCTCAGTTCATATTTTAAAGCAGTAGCATTTAAAGCAGCTGAAATAAAAATATTTTTAAAAAGAGATACAGGGATCGTAAGGGGCTGGATACTGCCGCCCTTGTTCATACTGCATTTCATGAATAGCCCCACTGAAAAGTAATGGTCTTGCAGTGTAATTATGAGAGAATCTAACCCAGAGTTAGTCATATCCATGACTGGAAATTGGATAGCATCAATCAAACTGCAGCAGACGGAACTAGCACCCCCTAGATTAAGAACATAAGAAGTGCCATACTGGGTCAAACTATGGTCCATTGAGCCTAGCATCCTGTCTTTGACAGTGGCTAGCTACAGTAGCTCAAGAGAAGGAAAAGTACAGATCATGGAGGTGTAACCCATCTCCTGCTAACCACTCCCAACTACCCTACTGGTTTAAGCCCCAACTAATAAGCATTTATGGCTCTATTCTCTAAGAATTTATCTAGTTTCCATTTGAAGCTGGTTATTGAACTGGCTTTCACTGCCTCTTCTAGCAACGACTTCCACAACTGTACTGTCCGTTGAGTGAAAATGTACTTTTTGTTTGTTTGTTTTAAATATTCCACCGTTTAACTTCAGAGCTTTGCCTTGTTCTCTTATTGTGAGAATGGGCAAACAACAGTTCCCTATTTACTTTTTCCATATGGCTCATAATTTTATAAAATTCTATCATAATCACTTCTGTCATAATACCCTTTTAATCGCCTCTTCTCCAGGCTAAACTGCCCTAACGAGTTGAGCCTCTCCTCGTATGGAAGATGATTGATCCCTTCTGTCATCTTTGTTGTCCTTCTCGGAACTTTTCCCAATTCTATTTTATCTTTCCTGAGGGGGGCTGCCAGAACTGCACACAATATTTAAGGTGGGGTCACACCAAAGGTTTATACAGCGGCATTATAATAATTTCTTTCTATTTTCTATTCCTTTTGCAATAATGCCTAGCATTTGGTTTGCTTTTTTGACTGCTGCTGCACACTGAGCCGATGTCTTCAAGGAAATATCCACAATTACTCGAAGATCCTTCTCCTGAGTGATTAAACCCAAATCAGAACCTAGTAACGTGTATGTAAAGTGAGGATTATTTCCCCTTACGTGCATCACCTTTCACTTATCAACATTGAATTTCATTTACCATTTTATTGCTCATTCACCTTGTTTTGCAAGATCCCTCTGTAGTTCCTAACAGTCTGTGTGGGTCTTAACTATCTTGAATAATTTGGTGTCATCTGCAATTTAGCCACCTCACTCTTTACCCCCCTTTCCAGATCATTCATGAGCACGTTAAACAATACTGGTCCCAGTACTAGACCATGAGGTACTTTGCTGTTTACCTCTCTCCAACTTGAAAACTGACTACCAGTTCATGACAGCATTCTTCCTCTTATCCCATGACTACTTAGTTTGCTCAGGAGTCTCTGGTGAGGGACTTTGCAAAAACTTTTTGAAAATCCAATTATACTGTATCAACTGGATCATCCCTATCCATGTGCTTATTAATAATTTCATAAAATTCTAATAGGTTAGTGAGGCATGACTTCCCTTTGCTAAAGCCATGTTGGTTTTTACCCATGAAATCATGCTTGTCAATATGCCTAGTAATTCTGTTTCATTCTCCTATGCTTCTACGACCATCTCTTTTTAGAGCAATCATTTAAGGAAAAACTTTGCAGTTGTTCAGGATTTGGACATGTCTTCTCCATCTGGGTTACACTGATATGTTTGCCAACATAAAATTACATTTTCAGTGGATCTATTCATAGGTCATTTCCCCATGTTATTCCTAGTGTATTTATATTCAAACTATATATAATTGATTGTGTAGGGTAACACATTATTAAATCCAGTACTATAATAGAAATAAGTGTTTGCATGAATTCTAATGTGATATCTTCTTTACTGTTAAGCCTAGCTTAAAATGGAGCAGAATTTCATATTTATCTATTATCTAGGGGAACAGGACTTGAAAATGATTAGGATAATACAGCAGAAGCATCCAAGTATCCATATCAATAATGAAGTGATAGAACCCAATCCAAAGCATATTCTGGCATACAAAGGTACAGCATGCATTTTTAAAAAAATGTGACATGGTTTCTAAACTTTTCTATGATATGGATGTAAATATTAGTTTTGGTGTTTTTCCATAAAATTTATATATTTTTTTCTTTTCTTTAATAAATAGCAACAGTTAAAAAATCCCCTGATCTTCAGAATGTCACATTTATTTGGCACCAGCTAACTTCTACAGAGTATGAACAACAAATGAAAGAGAGAAATGTACAAAAGAAATATGACTTCATACACATGATCCAGGTAAACATTATTTTAAAGATTACATATTCAGTTTTGTAAACATTAGGGGTGGGACTATCGGTATTGGATTAATCCAATAATACTGATAATGGGCAGTATCAGATTAATCCAATAATATGAATAATTGTCGGTATCGGAATATTGGATTTTTAACTGCCGGTTTTACCTGAATTTTTTTACATTGGCTCCATTTAGCAATGACCGCAATATAAAAAACCCGATAAAATTGGCAATTTAAAATTCCAATATTCCGATACCGATAAATCCAATATCGAGAGATCCGATACCGCTAAAGCCGATATCCAGTAATCCCCCTGGAGTCCCACCTTTAGTAAACATTTACCTAATCTGGAGAGATGTAGCCCCACAAATTGACCTATGGGGCATAATCCCATTCCAGACTCTTAATGAAATACAACACAAAATCTTAGAAATACAATATAATTTGTGTCTTTATTCATTCAATTTTTACCCCATCCTTCCCACTAAAGGCTCAGGGCGGCTCATAAAAATATAAAAACATAAAACCAGAAAAAAACACATGAACATATAAAAACCATTTAAAACTCCTAAACCCCAAACACCAACCCTGTCCCTGAGCCCAATACCACCCAACCCTATCTCAGCCCGCCAATCCTGGACAAACAAAAAGGTCTTGCATCTCTTCCGAATGGTGAGCCAGCTCAGGCATAGGCAGATCTCTAAGGGGAGAGAGTTCTCTGGTGGCAGAGAGCAGCCACCAAGAATGCCTCTCTGCATGCCTGTGTTGTACGAACCTCACAAATAGTTGGTGCTTGTAAGAGGACACCCTTGGACGACCTCAGAGGAAGGCCTTTCAGATACATGAAACATAAGGGAAGTCACAGTTTTTCAGATACCTGGGGGCTAAGCCATTTAGGGCTTAAAGGTATAATTCGGTTAAAAGCATAGCACAGCAATACGATTTAGTTAAGAGCATATCATAGTGATACGATTTAGTTAAAGGCAAAGCACTGCACAGCCAAACCTACAATTCATCCCTCCGCACAATAGGAGGGACCCCCATTAGAATTCCAGCTTCAGGAAATAGAATGCTTTTCCAAACACAGATAACTCTTCAAACACAGAGTGTCCATTCCAAATGTGTGCAGGGCTTCTGGGGATGTTTCAAAATCACCATGGAGACCAGGTGTGCTAGAGTGGCTCTGTAATGTCCCTTCACAAATGTTCATTTCTCTATGGTCCCTTGGTAGAGCACAGTCTGGTAACAGACTGGAATGCTTAACCAGAAATAACAGCAGTTATGTGCCAATGAAAGATCATCTACCATGGCTTAAATGCAAGTCTTTTCCATAGTTGAATGAGTATTTGTACATACAGAGAAGACATGCATTTAAAATTGAAAATGAGTGGTTAGCGTTAAGACTACTAATACCCAAACTTGTGCTGATGAGTCCAGATTAACTTCAACGTAGTACCTGAACATTTGTATTACCATCTCCTTTTGTAGATGCCAGTACCCTATCCTGACCTTTAGGGCAAGATAGTAAAAAAAATCCATTTAATTACCCCCAAAACCAAATTACTAACTGAAAAGGTCAACATATATAATAATGTTATATGTCATTCTCAGCTTATAAAAAGTTAGATCTAAGTTTGTGTTTTACTGCAGAATTTTTGTGGTTTTGGTTGCTGGACAGCATTTGCAAATGGGTATCAAGCATTAAGTGGCAATTACACACATTAAGCAAGACAGCAAACTTCTTGGTGTGTAAATATATATTAATGCTCTACTGATTTCAACTGATTGGTTATGACCTGCTGGTTAGGACTGAGATGAAAGCAAGTGTCTCATTCTGAAGGGAAATACCGACCTTTCTGGACTGCTTCCATCGTACTTTGTCCCATAGGTACTTTGTCAGTTTTCAGTGATTCTGTGCTTCCACCATTTTTTCATATTTTTTGTCACTTTTCATCATTTTCGTCACTTTCCGTGAATTTTATGGCAGTTTTATTGCACGTTTATGGTACTTTCCAGCACTTAGTTGGCACATTTCCGTCTCCACAGCCCATGGGGGTGCATGCAGGACAAAAACAGGGCATGGGACCAGCCTGTAGCAGCCCTGTTCAACTTACAAAAAGTAACATAAAATGGCAAAAACAGCCAGAAACCCAGTAAGTTTCTATGTCACGTGAATCTCGGCAAATGCCCTGCTTATGATGGAAACAGAACTTGCCAGGATTCCTTGTTTCAGGTCTAATTCTGGTGGGTCCCAAGAGGGTCCTACATGGGTTGGAGAGGCGGGATAGGAATTGGGGGAGGCAGCAGCAGGTGAGTCTGCAGTGAAGATAGGGAGGCAGTGTGTCAAAACTTACTTAGACAATCTTACTCTCAGCCCCTTCCCAGTAATTGTGGAATAACTTGTGCAGGGCTGTTTCACCTCCCACCCTATCAGCTAGTTCATCATATTCCATGGAAAGAGCCTTTAAGAGCCTAAAGGCGGTGGCACCAGAACAATTAGCATAGCAATCGTCAGTGGCTTTTTAAGGCAGCTTTCCCTTTGATGTATTTATGTGTGTGCTGGCATGGGAGATGGCAGACTAATTCCCAGTCTCATTATAGATTGTTTCAAAATATCAATGCCAGTTCCTTCCATTTCTTTTTTTTGATATTCAAGACAAAGGCATTAACATTTAAGCTCTATGATTACACTCTAGTTTCTGAAAAGTATTGACATCTGTCATAGATATAGTACTTTCAGTACTCAAAGTGCTTTACAATCCTTATCTAATTCAACCATACAACAACTCTGTGACATGGGTCATTATTATTCCCGTTTTACAGATATAGAACTGAGGCTAGAGATAGTGGTTTGCCCCAGCTCACTCAATAAGTGGTTAAGAGAAGATTTGAACCCTGGTCACGTAGGTTTCGGTCCAATACTTTGCCCACTCTCTCACTTAGTAGGAAGTGTAGAATAGAATAGTACAGTATATTTTACCTGGGGGTCCTCCATCCTTATAGTCCACATGAAAGTAAATCTCATCCTGGAGTGATTGATGAATACTCCATTCAAGCCACTGGCAACATCATCTCTCTTCTGTTATCTATGATATCAATGTTGACCTCCACGTTGCATGATTAGTCCTCTCAAATTATGACCTTGACCGTACACCTGTCTTTTGATATTAGGACACACTGGGTGTTTTTACACACACATTTCTCCTGCATGTTTGCTGTTACATCCTGAACTTTCTGTGTATCTAAATCACTCACCCAGATCTTAAACATCCGGCTCTTTGAACTTCTGCATAGAACTTTTCCCAGAACTTTTGTGTATAAAAAGTTCTCCTGGTAAACTGCGTTGCTCCAGGCAGCTGCGGTCATTTGGTTTCCATGGCAGCCCCTCACGTCTGCAGCTGCGGCTACTTTAGGCTGCCTCAGGGTAGTGTTTGTGAAGAATGCATCCGGAACTTAGTTGTGGACTTGTAAACCCAGAAGATTGAAAAACCAGCACTTTAAGGTGTATGTAAAAATGGCCACTGTCTTTTTCACTGTGTCCAAAAAGGTACTGAAAGCATAAAAAAAATCCTTACCCAGAGATGAGTCAAGTCTGCAATGATGGTCGCATACAGAAAAAGAAGATGGCAAGGACTTGCTTCAATCTAGCTTCCAGGGCCAGTCAATAAGATCAGTTTGCCACTCCTGGGCTGAATCCAACAGACTGTCATTCTCACAACCAAGAGATCCTCCAACTCAGAACTCTTCCCACTCATGATGGGAACATGATGGGAGCTGGGGGAAAACAACAGAGAATGGATTCCCCATTGTGACTTGTTAGGGTGCTTCTCCCAAGGTACCGTGATTGGCCACTGTTGGAGACAGGATGCTGGGCTAGATGGACCATTGGTCTTAGCCAGTATGGCACTTCTTATGTTCTTGTATACCGTTAAGGTGATTAATTTTCTTCAGTTGTCATTGCAGTTATTGCATAAGCTTTGGAAGTTTCTCAACCAGACAGCTGCAGGCCACCCCTCAACTGGCATAAAAAAATTCTCTGAAACCAGAGGGTGCATTACTCATGTTGTGCTGAGGGTTAGAGGAGCCCTTGGGTATGAGAATAAACTTTGTACCAAATACTGGGAGAGATTTTAAAAATCTCAGGGTAATAAATATACCGCTGGTCACAAAGGTCAGCTCCTATCAGCTGAACATATGTTGTTCATGCAAATTAGAGGCAGCTTTTTCTGACACATGTGTGACATTTTATAAAGTGTGGCATTTACAAATCTGTATGTGCTGACTGTCCTCTCTGGAAGAGATCATCTTTCTTACCAGACTTGATCACATCACAGTTGGAGCTAATTAGATACAATGATGAGTGAATCATCCTCTTGAGCAATTTATTATGGGCCGTAGCAATTAGATACTGCATCAAAGGGCTCTATAGAAACCCCCAAAACTGACATTTTGTAGATTTACTTCAGATAGCCTCCTCCTGGTCTGGTTCATCAATCTGACTGCATTAACTCTTCCCTTCTCTTTTTGCAGTCTTTCAGTTTCACCTTGAATCTAAACCTCTACATCCTGTTTTTCTTTTAATCTTCTCATTTGTCATTGAAAAGGCATCTCAAAGTACCATTTCAGTCTTGCTCCATTGGAAAATATTATACCTTTTTAAATTCCCTGTTGAATTGAACAGACTGAGTAAGGGAAGACTGGGTGAGTGTAAAAACCATTTGTGGCCTTCTGTGTTTTAGATGTTGTACCGTGTGGAGGATGTTGCAAAGACTATCCAGTTTTTTCACAGCTGCCTTGACCATTATGGCAAACTTCTGATGATAATATTATCAGGTAAGAGATTATTTAAAAAAAAAAAAAATCAATTGTAATGTTTGCTTAGTAATCAATTAACAACAACCCTACAGTAATTAAGCAGCCTGGAGATCATACATGTTCATATGGAACACATATTCTCTTGCTTTAAAAAATGGATACAATGGAATGGCCAGATGATCAGTAAATTTGACTGAGGCATGCTTGGGGCCGGACCTAAGGGCATGGCCAGAAAAAGTTCCTGTTTACTTCCATAAGGTAGAGCAGCCTGGTGACCTGTGTAACTTACACTAGTTGTTATCATCTTCCAAGGGCTGTTCCGTACATGCAGGTTCATAAAAGTAACTTACCCCACAAATGCTTCCTAGCAAGAGAGGTACAGGAAAAGGAGAGAGAGGCGTCTCAATTCCATTCCTGGCTAGCTACGGACTTCCTGGTTTGTCTTCTTCAAGCCTAACCATGCTTCAGTTTCCCAGTTGTGAAATAGACATATAATGCTGCTTATTCAAACTCATAAAGTTTGTGGCTGTGGCTGTATTTGTGGTTGTAATTAATTTGATGGAATTGTTGGTCTTGCTCCTGTTGAAGGGAACAGGAGATATGCCAATGACTTCCTTGAAATTAAAAACCAACTAACATGGGGATTCCCAGCATTTTGCCATTTTTACGACAGGCTCAGTAGAAGGGCTACCAGTTTGGTATCAAACTGACTGGGTGGTGTCTTTAATCACGTGAGTACCCATTGGTTAGATTATTGTTGTTTTACAAAGCAACACTCAAGATGAACCAGCCTGCAGCTGAACCACCTTGGAGTACGATCTTGTGAGATCCATAAATGAAAGGTTCTGTACATGGTGGGATGGGATAACACCAAGCAAACTGAGTGTAGCAGGAAGGAATATTAGTGATTCAGTTTTCCCAGAGCCAGTGATGTACTAAAGCTTCAGTATGGTGAAAGAATGATAATAAGAGAAGCTGAAGTATTTCTGATGAGACCTAATACCAAGGTCATGATCATTTTGTGATTAGGTAAGATCTCATAGAATTTTTTTCCCCACCCAAAGAGAAGAGTGGTGTTCCCATTGTCCCAGCTAAATTCTCACTTTTAAATGAGATAAAGTACAATTCTTCCCAACTCTTTCCTAAATTACAGCTCTGTGTTGAGGAACAGCTGCTGCTTTCCACTCCAGAGGTGGCGGCACTTAATTTTATTTATTTTATTTATTTATTATCACAATTTGATAACCTGCCCCCTCCTGCCAAGGTAGCTTGGGGCAGCATACAATAACATATAAAAAATAAATACAAATGCAATAAAAACAGATTAAAAATATACAAAAAACAGCAGCCACAAAAAAACCCTCCCCATTTCCCCCACCAAAAGTCTGGTCGAATAATCAGGTTTTACATTGATGCCTGAAAAAGAGGAGATTTGGGGACAAATGGACCCCTGCTGGAAGGGAGTTCCACAAACAAGGTGCCATGGCCAAGAACACACTCTCCAATGTGGCCCCCTGTCGAACAAGGGGGGCCTCCAAAGGAGGCTGTGGTTAGACCCCTGCTCAAGAAACCATCTCTTGACGCTGATGCTCCTGCCAGTTATCGGCCAGTCTTTAACCTTCCCATTTTAGGGAAGGTTATTGAATGGGCTGTGGCATGGCAGCTCCAGGAACATCTGGACCGCACCGGTTTCCTTGATCCCTCCCAGTCTGGGTTTAGGCCTGGGTAAGGTACGGAGAAGGCATTGGTGGCCTTGGTTGACGATCTCCGTCTGGCATTGGACCAGGGTCGTCAGACCTTACTGGTCCTGTTAGACCTTTCAGCTGCGTTCCACACAGTCGATCATGAGGTGTTGGTGACTCGCCTGCGGGGCCATGCTGGAATTGGCGGAACGGTCTTGGGCTGGTTTTATTCGTTCCTGACCTGGAAAACTCACCGGGTGGTCTTGGGGGAGTGTACGTCTTCCCCCTGGGACCTCACATGTGGAGTCCCGCAGGGTGCCATTCTGTCCCCCCCTCTTGTTTAACATCTATATGCATCCGTTAGGGGAGATCGTGAGAGGGTTTCAGGGCATGCAGTCATCAGTATGCTGACGACACTCAGCTCTACCTCTCCTTTTCCATTGACCCAGGCCATGCAGTCTCCTTATTTTCCCAGTGCCTGTCAGCTGTGGGGGCTTGGATGAGGTCGAGCCATCTGCAATTGAATCCTGACAAGACGGAGGTGATGTTGGTGGGCGAGGGCTGGGGGATCTGGGGGTAGTTGAATCTCCTCTTGTTGGGGGGGTTCGCCCTCCCATGGTCTCTCAAGTGCGGAGTCTGGGTGTGCTCCTTGATTCGCGGCTCAACCTGGAATCTCAGGTTGTGGCCGTGGCGGGGAGTGCGTTTCGGCAGTTACATCTTGTCCAGCGGCTTCGGCCGTATCTCTCAGACTCCGACCTCGCCACTGTCATCCATGCCTTCATCACCTTGAGGCTGGATTACTGCAATGTGCTCTACGTGGGGCTGCCCGAGAAGCTGGTCCGGAGGCTGCAGCTGGTGCAGAATGCTGTGGCCCATCTCCTTATGGGGGTGGGTCACAGGGAGCACATGACACCAGTGCTCCGGGCTCTGCACTGGCTGCCTATAAAGCACCGGGCCAGGTTCAAGGTGCTGGTTTTAACCTTTAAAGCCCTTCACAGCCTGGGCCCTGTTTATCTGCGGGACCGCCTCACTCCCCATGTGCCTGTGCGACCCTTGAGATCATCCGTGGGAGCCTTTTTGGAGGTTCCCTGGGCGAGGCGGGTGGCCACCAATGTTAGATCTTTTTCAGTGGCTGCCCCTGTGCTGTGGAATTCACTCCCTGAGGAGGCTCAGTTGGCTCCCACTCTCCTGCTGTTTCGGAGTGTATGTAAGACCTGGCTGTTCCATCAGGTTTTTGGCGAGGGGTGGGGTTTTTCCCCACATTGTATTGTATTTTAAATTGTTTTAAATTGTTTAAAAAAAATTTGTTTTAAATTATTGAATGTTGTTTGCCGCCCTGGGCTGCTCTGTGGGCAAGAGGGGTGGGATATAAATAAATAAATAAATAAATAAAAGTGTGCTCCTGGTCAACCACAAAGGCTCCTCCAAGACCGGTGTGTGTGTGTGTGAGGCGGTCCCGCAGGTAGGTGGGGCCAAAACTGTGTAGGGTTTTATAGGTAAGCACCAACACCTTGAATCGGACCTGGAAGGCTATAGGTAGCCAGTGCAGCAAACAGAGCGCTGGTGTTATGTACTACAGTCCCCATAAGGAGGCGGGCCACTGTGTTCTGCACCAGCTGCAGCCTCTGAACCGACACCCAGGGTAGCCCCACGTAGAGTGCATTACAGTAATCATGTCTCAAGGTGATGAAGGCATGGATGACGGTGACCGGGTCACAGTCCGAGATATACGACTGCAGCTGTCGCACCAGATGTAATTTACAAAATGTGCTCCTTGTCACAGCCGCCACCTGGACGGAACTGCGCGTCAAGGAGCAAGCCCAGACTTTAGCTGTGACTAAATGTTTCCTATATGAAAATCCCTTTGATATCCAAAGCAAATCCTATGCACTCCAGGTGTACTTTTAGTAAAAGGGGAAATCAGTATTATTCTAAGGAAAATATTTTCTCACAAAATGTATACATAAAAGAGCCAAATCATTCCTTTCTGTGGACATACCCATGGATAGAGATAAAAGACTTATAAAATGTTCAAGTTCTCCTTAGGGAACTTCCTTCAAATCTCTTGAAGAGTCTGGAGCAGAGGGAACAATGCACAAGAGCATCATAGAATGTGATACCTCAACCCTGCTGCTCTCCCATGTCACCGAGGGCCACTGTAAAAAACCCAGATGTGATGGTGGCCTGCTTTGGTCCGGGACCCACCAGCATGTGTGTGTACATAGCACTAGATGTTAGCCCGTGACTGCCTCTGGGAGGGTAGGTGGTTAGCCTGGGCTGTGTCCTCAGTTTCTGAGGATGCAGCCTGGGCTAAGGGCTGCCCATGTAAACCAATGTGGGCTAACGTGTGTTGAGCCCCGTCATCCCCACCTCAAGACAGAGTCTGGCAGGGAGCGGGACACTGAAGGCAGGGCAGGGTGGGACCAGCTGCCCACTCATTTGTTTAGCTCCTCTCTCTACCCGGGGCATGTGGGTGGCGGGATGACTCTTCAGGCACAGGCACATTAATTTGGTGTCCCTCCCCAACACGTCAGCTGCAGTTTCTTAACCTGTGCCAGGGAGACACCACACCGCCCTCATGTCTGTTTATACCCTGTGAAGTAGTACAGGCAGGTCTCAAGTTTCAATACCTTCGTTTTCTAAGGAGCAGTGCTCTCATCTGGCTATACTACCTAAAGGAATGGAGAGTTGAGACTATGGGTGCAATCACATTAGCTGGGGTCCCACATTCCTCTTTGCCCCAGATCCACCTAATCATGTGAAGGGAGGCTGCCAGATGTTTGCCCTGAATTGGGCAAGGGCAAGTCTACATGGCGTCATCCCCAGAAATGAGGAGAATCCCGGGGGGTTAACCAGGACAACAGGCTCCCACGGGACACCTCCCATGTGAAAGGCCCCCAAGTAGCCCTGCCTCCATACAGGTCCACAAGCACCATGGACAAGGCCAGAGTGCTGGAAAGGACTGGACCTCCAGAGAAAGCTGCCACCAGCTGCCTGCCAGCTGTCAGAACAGTGGAGGACTGAGGGGTGTACACACACCCTGACCACCTGACCATCAGCTGTTGGAGCAGATCCCAGCCCGTTAACCCAGCTGGAGTGGCTATTCGTGTAGTGCTTCTGGGGTCACTGGGGCTGATCTCCTCCTCTGCAGGGTCCCTTCTGATGCCACAGCTGCTGCTCCTCCTCCCCAGGGTCCACTCGAACAGCTGATGGATGGGTGGGGCACGCGCGCGTACGCACGCACGCACGCACACACGCACACACAGTCGTTCCAACAGCTGACAGGCAGCACCTGCTGCCTCTGGAGGCCCAATCCTGTGTGGGCGCCCCACGGCGGAGCTCCAGCCTCCATATCTCTGTGAAAACACCCTATGTTCTTTAAGCTACATTCACCTAACCTGGGCACCAAGTTGGTATCTGTCTCCTAGGCTGCAAAACTACTATAAACCACAGGTTCTGTGAGTAGCTAGCCCTCATGTCTCACATATTTCCCCTTCCCCAGAGTTTCAATAGGGATTCAAAGAAGGCCAGCATAATTTGGTGAGCCTAGAACTTCCACTATTTCTAGGATCCCTATAAAAGACTCGGTGAAAGTGTGGGACAATTATAGTCTTATTTCAGTACCTAAATCAACTTAATTCAACATACCAATGTTATGAAATCGACTTTTTCAACCCTGTAGACAGCAGCGGGTGGGCCAGTATATGGAAAAAATACAGACACTGCTTGCCCTCCACTGACAGCGGTCACTACATCACATCGAAGGATATCAAGGATGTGTTAGACGAAATGGGAGCTCAATACCAAGTGTATGATTTTCCGTCTGGCTGGGATATCACCGAATGCTTTATTGATGGAGATATGACTGGTGGAGACATGTTGGATTTCCTGACAGGGACTAAGGATTTCATGAATACGGCTCCCCTGGACCTTAAGAAGCATCTCCGAGAAGCTCTGTGCCAGCCAGAATGCAGCAGCAGAAAGGATGGGAGGATTATTTTCTGTAATGACTTGAGTATGATTGTGGTCAACTCCTAACTCTTGGAGAATATGCCGATGTTCTTTCTATTAGACAACTGGGATGGGTTAGGGACTTGGATCTCAGCAGATAATTTGAAGAATACATTATAAAGCCCTGAGGAAATGGATTCAAGATTTGAGGAATGAAATTGGCATGAG
>QEPC01015142.1:1475022-1486185 GCA_003113815.1 Sphenodon punctatus | reverse complement strand
GGGTCATACTTACCGGCGGCTGCGGGGACGCCGCGGCCGCTGGTGCTGGGGGGTGGGCTCGCCTCGCCTCGCCTCTGGGCCTTTTCTTTACTCTTTTTTTTAAAACAAAAATCCAGGCTGGGCAGGGTGGGTGGGGGGTGTCCCCCCTTCCACCCGCGCAGCCTGGACTCGGGGAGGTTTTTTTTAAAAAAAAACTTTTTTGCTGGGGCAGTTTTTTTACATTGCAGCCATTTTTAAATGGCTGCAATGCAAAAAAAATCCGGTACCCCGGAATCCGGTACCCGGTCCAGATTACCGGGTCAAATCCGATAATGCCGGTACGCCCGGTACCGGCATTATCGGATACCGGATTCTACCGGTTTCCCACCCCTAGTAACCAAGCCAAGAACGTGTACTTGAGTTCTCGCATCCTCATGAATGTTGCATCCCTTGTCTCTCCCTCTGTTTCCCCCTTCCCTGTCTCCCCTCCCCTTGTCTTTAGATTGTAAGGTCTTGGGCAGGGACCGTGTCTATTTTATTCTCTGCAAAGTGCCAGGTACACTTCTGGCACTATATATAAATGCTTATAATAATACTGACATTCACCAACTTGTTTTTGGGAATGTATTTCACCCACCTCTCCATCTGGCTCCCACACTCTGCCCTAACCAGCAGCAGTGGTCCCTGGCCCCTGCAAGTGTAATCTAGTCTGGAGTAAACCCCCATGTTGCTTGTTTGTTTGTTTGTTTTGTTGAAGAGAGGAATACAGTAAGGATGGTTTTTGAATGATAGAGATCATGCTTCCGTGCTGATGTGAGTAATTTGTGTGTGCGGTTGACTATGTGGGATATGTGAGTAGGGGTGTATGTATATTTGTATACTTGAGAAGATCCCCCGTGTGGGATATGTGAGTTTGGCTAGCAGTGGTCATAGTGCACTGAAGTGTTCAGCTTTGATCAATTCTGAGTTCTGCAAGAATTCATGAGATGGTAGCGCTCTCTATCTTTCGCTCTGAGTTTTTGTAAAAGAGAGGTGGTGTTTGTTTCTTCTTTGTAAAGTAGTTAAGCTTATCAGCTCGCAGTGAAGTTACCTAGCAGGGAGGCTCTTTTCAGGTTAAATGAAAAGGACTTTTCAGGGTGCTGATGACCCTGAAGAGAGCTTATCTTCACCTTTGACCGATGGGTATGCATTTATGTGTGCAAGCTTGATACTGAGTATGTCTGCAGGAAATGGAGGATGTATACCTGCTTTATGTAAATACAGGGGTGTGCACTCCTGTGTGTGATGGAATTGTGTGAGCCCATGTGCAGATGTGATGGATGTTTTGTATGAGGCTTGCGTGTGTGGGGGGCTCCCTCTGGGACTACAGAGGTCTTTGTGTGTGTGTGTATGCTTGAGGATTCTTGCTTGATGGTTTCGGGATGGGCAGAGTTGCTGAAGTCTGACTTTGATGTTACTGCTGTAGCCCTGGAAAGGCCCAGTTGGTACAGAGGCAGGTAAAGTACTTGGGAATTAGTTTGGGGGAAGAAGGGAGGTCTCCTGATGCCCAAAGAGTAGAAGTGATTCAAAGATCCATGCACCCACCGATTTACATTTCCTTCGAGTGGTATCAGGCAGTATGAATTTTTCCAGGGATTTTATAGAGTTGTTTGCAGAAAAAGCAAGACCTCTGTACAAACTCCTGAAAAAAGGGCGTGCTTGAGAATGGGGTCCCGAGCAGCAGGAAGCCCTAGTCACCCTGAAACAAGATCTGGCCAGAGCCCCAGCACTGGCACACCCAATTCACAAGCTACCTTTTCTAATACAGCTAGCAGCAACTGAGACGTGCATAGGGGCTACCTTGACACAGCATCAAATGGGAAAACAGAGAGTGATCGTGTACGCTTCCAGGCTCCTCAGTGAGGTAGAGCAGCAGTTCATTCCTTGTGAGAAGGCCTGGCTTTGGTGTGGAGCCTGGAGCACTGGGAATTCATAGTAGGAGGATCCAAAGTGATAGTTCAGACACCCCACTCTCTCCTTAAGTATATTATCTCTGGCAAGGTACAAGATGGGCAGGTCAGCAACCCTAGAATAGCCCAGTGGAATTTAGCCCTAGTAAATAGAGGGGTGAGTTTCAGTAAAGAACAGAAAGACACCCCTGCTCCAAATGGCCTGATAGTAGAAGGGGAGGCGCATAAGGGCACTTTTAAACGAGACAAGAAATGCAGCTGATCCTTTGATCAGCCACATTCCTTGGCACTCATTTAAACAGCGCAGCTGGATCTTCCCCTGCATCAGACCGGCCAGGCGATCCTGCCCCCTCCAAAGCGGATCCCCGAAGTGCTGGCTTTATGCCGCACTTCCGGGTTCTTTTGGCGAGTGCGCATGCGCAGAAGGGTGCGCATGCACACAAACACTGGACGCCGGGTCCGATGCTCTTCTGAGCATCAGACACGGCATTCAGAGGAAGGCAGGGGGAAGATACCGGCACTGAACGATTCCGCTTGCGAGCGGAATCGTCTAACAGCACCCTAAGTGTCTGCTCCCAGATTTGAATACAATAGACTGGCCAGTACAGTGGGGAAAGAATCATGAGGAGGCAGTAAAACAGGGGTTCAATGTGTGGTATGCGGATGGGTCTTCTTTTTATCAATGGGGGGAGCCCAAAACTGGATGGACAGCTGTGCGGGTGTTAGATGGGAGGGTATTGCAAGGAACGGCTCACCCTCACTCATCACAAGCTGCCGAGGTACAAGCAGTATTGGCTGTCCTTGAGTTTGAACGCCTAGAGGTTTCTCTGGCAATCTACGCAGACTCCGATTGGACCGCTCGTGCCGCCGTAGTCTGTCTCCCAAGCTGGCTGGGTAGAGACATGACAGCTTCAGATGGGAGACCGGTAGCCCACGCCAGCAAATGGAAGCAAGTGGCGGAGCTCATCCAAACTGGAACAGGTGTAACTTGTGTGGCACACATGCCAGGACACTCCAGGGAGCCAGCAGAAGTGACTTTTTGGAATAGCCAGACAGATCGGTTACCAAAAGAAGCAGCAAACACAAGCCCCGACTCCGAGCCCTTAGAGGAGCCATTCCCAGAACAGACCCTAGCCCCCATCAGCACCAGGGCCTGTTCCCCAGGGGTAGGAGTCACCATTTTGGATCTAGGAACACTCCAGCAGGGAGACAGAGAAATAGAGGATTTGATGAACATGGGAAAAGATCCCACCGGGAAGTTCACAATTCTTAGAGACAATGAGGTTTGGTGGGCTATCGATCCTGGGGGAGACAGACATTGGATAGCCCCCAGTAAGATACGGGGGAAACTGATACAATTCATATATGAGCAGGCACATAAGGGAAAACAAGACACTTTGAATCAGGTTAAGGAAACCGGGTGGTGGCCCCACATGAAGACAGATGTAGCACAGTGGTGTGATAATGTCTGGCATGCGCCATGGTAAACGCAGATCCCCCAGGCTGTTAAAGCCCCAATCCATAATTAGCACATTGAGGGACCTTGGTCCAGGGTCCCAATAGACTACATTGGGCCCCTTCCCACTACTGCTGGAGGAAATAAATATTGTCTTGTTGTCATCGATGCTTTCAGTAAATGAGCCGAGGTCTTCCCCTGTAAGGCCAACACAGCCGCTGTAAGCAAGAACTATGCAAAGCCTTGGGAATTAAGCAAAGGTTTCACATTGCTAGACAGCTCGCCTCCTCAGGGCTAGTGGAGAGAACCAATAGGACGCTAAAGGAAGCACTGAGCAAACAAGTTAGTGCAACTGGGAAAAATTGGGATGAGAAGCTTCCTTTGATTTTAATGGCTTTACGGGGGTCCAAGGCTGTCCATGGCCATGCTCCTTTTGAGGTGATGACAGGGAGATGCATGTGCATGGCAGAAGCCTTAATCAATCCTGGTGGATTGGCACTGAACTCCCTAATTCTTGGGAAAACAAGGCAGTCACAGACGAGTGGGTCCAAGGTCTAATCCAAGCACTCACTGAAGTTTACAGGCAGACCACTCATCAGCTAGGGATAGGACAGACTGAAGTAGATAAGCGGCTAAAAAGACTGAAGATATGGGATATTGGGCAGCTGGTGATGTATCAAAAATTCTCTGTAAAGGGACATTCACTGGCTCACAACTGGGAGGGCCCTGGGCAGATTGTGAACAGGGTCAGCCCAGCAGTGTATCATTAAGTAGAAATCCCAGAGGGTAAGAAGGGGAGACCCTGGAGAAAGTTCTTCCATAGCTCACAGCTCAAGTAGTGGAAGGCAAGGCTCTCAGTCCCGCTGAATCCTCGCAACCAGGAAACCCCCAGGGTGAGCAAAGGGACCTGACCAGCCTGTCGGATCCTTCCCCATAGCCAAAGGTCCATCTGGAACCCCTCCCCCCCTTAACCTGGCCGCAATATGGACAGAGGTTTGGGAGGCAGAGGGCGCAGGAGGTGAATGTTTAACCATCTTGCCCCGCCCCGGAATGGCTCTTCAGTTAATCCAGCTATGAGGTTAGCAGCCCGCATTGGGACCCTCATCGCTCGACACACTTTCAGGTTTAGGCTTTGTTATAATGAGTCAGGAGGTCCACATAGGTCCCTCTTGGGGGTGGCTAAGTGGCACACAATGGGGGGACATGTGGAAAAAGTTGTGATAATCCTCTACAGGGAAGGTTCCTCCAGATGGGAGATGCACAGGAGGGAAGACCCACATGTGATTCAGTTCCGGGCTTGGTTGGTTAGAATCCAAGGGCTGCCCAGACACAAATTCCCTGTGCTTCAAAGCAATAGTCGTCCCACTCCCCACCATCTGGAGAGAGTTGTGGGAATTCAATCAATTCATTGGATATGTGAGGGACGATGACTGAACTCCCCTCCACCCTTATTTTCCGCAGTTCCTTTTTTCCCTTGCAGGTCCATCTGACACCATTCCCTCCCCCTTTTTTTAACCCATAGATCTTGCCAGAGGTTGGAAACATGGCCATGTGAAGGAGTGAGTCTGGCCTCTTCCACCCCCCTTGGCCCTGTTACTCTGGCTACATGGCGAGAACCCCCGTTTCTTTTGTGTATCCCTCCAGGAAGCCAGAATGGAAGCTATCCTGCTAGCGCTATGGGTCTTTGGGGTAGTGAGTGCCAGTCCGGAGCTAACCCGGGTGAACGACCCCACGGAAGGTCCAATGATCCCAGTGAAAGTATGGAGCTGTGTCCCCCAAGCCGCCTGGCCATGGACAGAGTTTTTATGCTGGTTGCCCAACCTGTGTGCTTACCGCAACCATCCCCAGGCATCCGGAGGTGCATACCTGTTCTACGCCAGCTCCAGCCAGGTTGGATGTGATTGGAGCTACACCGCCAATTGCACCCACCATGAGTCCGGGGAGACAACTCATTTTTGTTATGCTCCAGCAACCGCCAAGTTCAAGCCCAGAGACTTGAGCCAACAAGTGTGGTGTAAGCCACTCATGGGAGCAGCCAACCCCAGTGAGCTCTGAGACAGGGAGTTGGGAACTTGTGACATTGTAAAGATCACTGCAGCAGCATGGACTATCAGCTCTCCCTTCCATATCTCAATTGTAGCAGGGACAGAAAGCCTCCGGGCTCCTGGAGATGAACTTTTGATTACCCTCATCGCCCCCAATGGGAAAAGGACCTCTCAAACTATGGTGAACTGGGAACCACAGTGGTGGGAAATTAAGGGTAATGTGTTATATAGAGCAGGGCCACCTGATTGGATCATTCCCCTATCTGGAACAATATGTGACACATTCAAGACGGTCATTCAGTTTAGCTATTATGGCCACATGTCTTTTAAATGAGAAAAAAACTTAGCAGGACTTTATAAATTAAAATTTGGAAATGGGACCCAAACCACTGTAGAGATTCACTCCTTGATTGAACATGCAGAATCTCTTCAGAAACTAGTCACCCTGGTTATGGGCTCACATGTTCTCAAGTTAGATCAACCCACAAAGATTTTGTTAAATCGTCAGGTGTCACTGAAGGAAATCAGGGTGGATCTAGTCGGTATGAATCTATCACAGACTGTTCCCAGGTGTGCCCCATTCCATGTGGGGTGGTCTAAGTGGGTGTCCATGTGGCAGAGCTTAGCCACCAGGGGAAGAACAAAGTGTGGGTTATCTGATTGGTTGGGGCCATTAGGGGCAGGAGCTTCCCTCATAGATGCTGCCAACATAGAGGTGCTAATGAATAAAGTCTCATATGCCACCAAAGACATGGGGGTGCTGAACGCTCCCCTGGAGGGATCATTTACCCAGTTGGCTGAAGGGCAAGTTGCCATCAGTACAATTTTGCCTTCCTGGGAAACAATCCTGGAAACAGATGAGAAGCTTTTGATCTCTGGAATACTGTCATTGAAGAACAACATTTCATTGACTCTGGCTTGTACACAAGCACAGGCCTTGGCCCAGAGTGTTACCATGGGGATGGTTTGGCAAGCGAAAATGGGACATATCCCCATGGAACTTACAAATTTGATTAAGGCCCAATTGACCACAGGGGAGAATGAGCTCCAAGAGTGTTGAAAGTTCATTAACATGAGTTTTAGCCCCCCTGCAAAATCAGTTGAATTTGTTTATTGTAACCACTGCTGCAGCAGAAACGATGGTGGTGTACCCAGTGATCCCACTGGGGTGGCAGATTGGTCATGGTAAAGTTTGTATTCCCGGAACCCCAATCAGTTCGCTTTTCCTTGGGAGGGTAATTTTAAAACTGTGAATATCCTGAGATGTAGACATAGACATGAGTTGGGCTTTGTACGTTTTGATGATAATTTAGACATTCATGATCCCTGTTTTCCCCCCTTCCCCAGTAATGAGTCTGTTTGTTGTTTTAGTATAGAAAATGAAAATAAATCCACCGTAGTATATGTAGGTAGGGCTTGTGTGTGTATTAGGACTGTGTGACTATATAATTATTAATGGTAGAGATATACATCCTATGGTATTGCTATTTAATCGTTGTTTTTGTTGTATCATTAGGGTAATGGGGTGTGATTTTAAGTATGTGACCCCAGTCTGGATGGTGCAGCATATGGAATTGTTCCCCTCTCTCTATGCTTCTATCTACCTTGTGTCCCTCCCTGGGAATGGATTTTTCCCAGATCCCTCTTATCCCATTCCTCCAGTTAGAGCTCTGTGGAAGACAGCTTCCCTAGTAGTACAACATAGCAACCAGGCAATCTCCCGAATAACAGCAGACATTCAGGCAACGGGCCAGCACATGTGGTATGAGAGTCTGCTGGGCTGGTGTTCTCAGGCAACCGGGGTTTTTAATTTAACGCTCCACCTGATTTTATTGATTCTAGTGTTCCAAGTAGGGCTTGTGCTTTGCATGATGGGTTTAACATGTTTGGTTAAACGGAAAATGGCCAGACTACATCTCATTGAAGACCACCATGTTCACTCTAACTCATGAATGTGTGGAGGCCATCACCCCTCAGGGGTTTAACCCCCAACAGGGGGAATTGTTAGGTAACATACCTTTTGCCCAAGAATGTGACCCCCCCTTTTTTTTGTTTCGGTGAACATCGCTCCATGAGGAATACAGATTCCAGGGTGCTCAAGTGACAAGGGCCGGAGAGGAATGTGAGAGCCAGGTGAGCCATAGAAACTGAAAAGCCCCTCAGGTAAAGCATGAGACCTGAAAAGAACAGGAATTGGATAAGGGAAAAGCCTCCGCCAGTAACCATGGGAGCACAGTAAATGGAGGCTGCTCCCCAGTTTCAAACAAAGACTCTAGCTTGGAACTCCAGATTAGCAAAAGTGAGCACAATGATGGGCCCGTCTGTTTGCACCTGGATGGAGCCAGTCCCCCCACCCCCTGTTCCCCTATAAGAAAGTCCCTTATCTCCTGTAAAGATTTGTTTTCCCCACAATATCCTGACAATATTTTCCTATTGACCCACCCAATCTTCCTAAAAAGACACCTTGAGAATTCTCCCAACCCTTCATTTAATTCCATTGTCACGCTCAAACCTCTTTTGTTCCCCATAGAATTAGGTCACCACTGGAGCTAGGAATTTCTAGAATTTAGTCCTAAGCATGGGAAGACAGAAAGGTGATGCCCCCTCCAGCCCCTTCAGTCCACCCTAATAGACCCCCCCAAAGGGTCCCTCCCCCTGAGCACATGGAAATCACCCTATAATAATAATCCAAACTTTGGCCCCAGAGTAGAGTAGTTCCGTACCCCACTGAAGGACGTCTCTCCAAGACCTTGGTCTGTGTTCCTCACCTCCAGGGGTGTAGTGGGGGTGGGGGGAGGGAGTGCACCGGAGCTCAGGTCCGGGACTTCCAACTGACCCGGAGCGCACCGGAGCGATCCCAGGGGCCGGCCCCACCCCTCCATCAATCAGCCGACGACACAGCCCCGGCTGCCTAGTACCTGTCTCTTATACACATCTAGATGTGTATAAGAGACAGACCCGGAGCACACCGGAGCGATCCCAGGGGCCGGCCCCACCCCTCCATCAATCAGCCGACACAGCCCCAGCTGCCTGTGCTGCACTCTCAGCCACGTGGGAAGAAGTACGGAGAGTGCAGCTGCAGCCAGAGAGCTGGCTTCCTCCTTGCTTCACACTCTGTAACTCTCCACTCATGCTGGGGGCTGCTTGCTCTCGCTGTTGCTACTGCTTCAAGATGTCTGGGAATTCCTGGTCTCGAGGTAAGAGAGAGGTGTTTTCAAGATGTTCATGGTGCTTAAAGCGATTTGAAAGTGATTGGTGGCACTTCCAAAGTGCTTTCAACTTTTGGAGGTGCATCCACGACACTTGATGTATTTTTTAATTGCTTTTGCATTGGTGTGTTGTGTCAGTATTGCAGAATACAGAAGAATATTTCATATATAATCATATCATTTTATGCCCTTAACAAAAGATTAATCACCCATAGCTTTTGGGAGAGTTATGTTATCACATGGGGTTTAAGCACAGTGGGGTTAGGAAGCTATACATGACTGCCTTGTGGCACAATCCCAAGAATAATCACCCAGTTGGGGTTCAATTTGGGATTGGAGGGGGCGTGGCTAGGATTGGAGGGGGCATCAAGAGCTCCTGCACTTATCAATTTAGCACTGCAACACTGCTCACCTCCACCTCTCAACCTCCCCCCCCCCGCCATCTGAGAGTTGCCTGTCTCTCCCTCAACCTACAGGCTCAGCAAGGTAACCTTTCGAGCCTCTCTCTCTCTCTGTTCCCTTTTTCTTCCTCTTCCCCCAATGCAGTGTGCACCAACCCTAAGCTGTATAGCACCTAAGAATTGGCCCATGGGTGTGTATCTGTGCAAGGGAGGGTAGGTGTGTTTATCTGTCTCCTTTTTGTAATAAAAAAACCCTTAGTATTCAAGCAGTTGTCTGTGTATCTGGGAAGTGGGTGGGACAGTCCAGCTGACCAGGAGTGCACCCCATACCTCAGACTGATTCTTGTGGCACATGGGGACCCCTAGTTCAACTAATTCGATTAATTCCCCTAAATTTAAGAATTGGGCGTATTTTGGGGTACCGACCCACCAATAGTTATGCGTAGAAGGGGGTCTCCTGCTAACAGCTGAGAAGTTATATGGATCTAGAAAGATATTCTCGAAGCGGTTATACATCAGCAAGACACCTTTGCACATAAGAGAGATAGACACCTTTCTGCACACAAGATCAGTAAGTTGCCCTGAGCCTTTGGGAAGGGGAGGGTGGCATATAAATTTAAATTAAATAAATAAATTAATTAAATAGGGTGTTTTATGATGTGATGGCTCCCACTGCCACCACTGACTGCTTCAGGTGGTGACAGGAGCTGTCACTCTTCCCAGGACTTGGTCCACCTCCCAGAAGTGCCACCACTCTGGACCAGGGGGAAGAACACCGGGCCTTCATCCGTGATGACCTGCTTTACACTTGGTTGAGCATTCCTTATCCAGTCAGTGGTAGCACTTATCCTGAGCTGTGACTTGGGGATGGTCCCATGTCACAGCCCAGGCCTACACCACCACGGACTGGATAACAGCCCGCACTAACATCTGGTGGGTGCATTCAAGTGTGATGCTGGGCTGCGGTCCCATGTATGGCAAAGCATGCCAAAGCATGGTAGTTCAGTCCACCGTCATGTCTGAGAACACTCAGAGTCTGGAGTAATTCTTCTCGACGTATAGCTTAAAATCGGAAAACTCATAATGAAAGTAGATATCCTTAGAACACAAATAATTCCATGCATGCAGACCAATGAAACTTGGCTTCCTAAAAAGGAAGACACAATGCAAAACATAAGTCAATTTTTTTTTCTTTAAAAAAATATATTAAAATGGGGTCATATATTTCCTCCAGGTGCATTTATTGTTATAAATTTGGGGTTTCCTACTTAACTCTGGCCCTTCTCCCCCTGGTCCCAAATTTGACTGAAATGGGTCTGTGCAATCAAGTTTTTAAGAGGGAGACACACAGGGTATAAACAGAAGTGACGGCAATGCAGTGGTGGTCTGCCCTGCCCTGGGTCAGGAAGCCATGGTGAATGAAGTCTGGACCAGGTTAGGGCACCGAACAGAGATGCCTGTGGCTGGGACACCAGGGAGGTCAGGGAGCACGCCAAATGTGCAGCCAGTTGACCCAACTCCCATTCTGTGCCCAGTCCCCCATCCCCCACCATGACTATCAGCCATGGCAGCTAATGACAGCCTGACCCAGCTGTGTTGGTGGCCCAGGAACAGATACCTACCACGGTGCCCCCCCATCCCCCCCATGCATGGCAGGTAGCCATGGTCCATTTGAAAAGGCCCATAGATATTAAGTGCACAAATATTAAAATCTCAAATAAAACCAAGTACAAACAGATAAAATTCCCAAACCCACAACACCCCAACCCTACCGCCGCCTGCCAAACAAGAAGGTCTTACACATTGGCACTTTTTACATGGGTGACACCCATGATTGAACACCCTGGGTGTTCATGCATGGGTGCTACCCATGTAAATCCCATGACAGGTGTGTGGTGTGTATGTGTGTCCACATGCACACCCACCTCCTTTGATTCCCCACACATGAAGCAACCGGCAAAAATGGCAGTTGCTCCATGCATGGGTGTCTTCAGACGTTACGAGATCACGGTGAACCACGGTGAATACCCACCTGTGGTCACCGTGTCTCGAACGTCTGTTTGCGGCGCGCCAGATGTTCGCCACGGTGAATCCCCACATGGGGTCCGTTTGAACCACGCTTCC
>QEPC01015142.1:1443487-1456357 GCA_003113815.1 Sphenodon punctatus | reverse complement strand
TCCAAGTCCAAGACATATGGCTTAAGCCGTCGTACCAGATGTAGTTGGCAAAATACACCCTTCACCACAGCCGCCATCTGGACATCCAGGTGGAGCTGTGGGTCTAGGAGCACCCCCAGTCTATGGACCTGAGATACCAGGGGAGGATGAACCCCATCGATGGTGGGGGCCATCACTCCCCTGGTCTTTCCCACAGCCATCACCTCCATCTTGTCGGGATTCAACTTCAGGCAACTTGCCCTCATCCAGTCCCCCACAGCTGACAGACACTGGGTAAGCACAGAGACTGCTGGACCTGGATCTGGTGCAGAGAAATATAGTTGGGTGTCTTCAGCATATTGATGTCACTTACATCAAATCCTCTGACGACCTCCCCCAAAGGCTGCATATACATATTGAACAAGAGAGGGGATAAGATGGAACCTTGTGAGACTCCACATGTGAGGCCCCAGGGAGAGGATGAACAATCACCCAGCACCACACGTTGAGTTCTCCTGGTCAGGAAAAAATGGCACCATTCAAGAACAGTCTCGCCCACTCATGCTTGGTTCTGCAACTGAGTCTCCAACAACTCATGATCAACGGTATCAAATGCAATTGAGAGATCTAATAGGATCAACAGGGTTGAATGACCTTGGTTCTGCTCTCAGGAGAGGTCATCAACCAAGGCCACATGTATAGTCTCAGTGCCATAACCTGGATGAAAGCCCAACTGCGAGGGGTCTAGGAAACTGATTTGATCCAGATGCTCCTGAAGCTGACAAACCACCACCCGCTCAATAACCTTCCCTAAAAAGGGAAGGTTAGAGACTGGCTGATAGCTGGCTGGGGTGTCAACGTACAATGATGGTTTTTTGAGCAGAGACCGCACCACCGTCTCCATAAGGCAGTCCGGCACTTTTCCCTCCCTAAGAGACGCATTGATTATTCCAGCCAGCAACGGCCCCATGTCTCCCAGATGGCCTTGACTAAGGAATGGGTCCAGTTCACAATAGGGGTGTCTGTCTTTAGACATAACGCTGTTCGGTGTTCTGTAACACAGTGTCCTACCGTTACAGTGTTTAGACATACCATCAACACGGTGTTCACTCCAAACACTGGAAGTGAACAACTGACAGGTCTTGACAGTTTAATCAGTGTTTGGGGTGAACACTGTGTTGGCGGTATGTCTAAACACTGCAACATTCAGACACTGTGTTACAGAACACTGAATAGCGTTACGTCTAAAGACACCCTAAGTGGTTCAAACAGCCCCTAGAACATCCTTCACATCAGAGGACAACACGTACTGAAATTGATCCCATAAAACAGGACAAGATGGGGCTTCAATTACCTCTGGTTCACCCACTGTCAAAAGTGCAGCGTCGAAACCATAGTGGATTTGAGCAATTTTATCAGCAAAAAAAGTCCACAAATAAGTCACAGTGAGTATTTGATAACTCTAAATCCAGACGGAGGGAGACTGGATTGACCAGCCCCCTCACCACATGGAAAAGCTCATCTGGACATGACTTAGTAGATGCAATGAGGGCAGCAAAGAAAGCTTTCTTTGCTGCCCGCACCACCACAGCATAGGTACATAACCAGACTCTATGTCGTAATCAGTCAACTTCAGTACAAGAACGACCCCACCATCGCTCTAACTGCCGCCCTTCTCACTTCATCCACTGCAGATCCTCTGTGTACCATGGAGATCTGTGTTGTCGGTGATTCGGGAGTGGACGTCTTGGAGCCGTATGGTCAATGGCCTCAGTCAGCACAGAGTTCCAAAAGGCAATGAGGTCATCGAGTGAACAGCCATCAACATCAGAGGGAACCTCCCCCAGAGCATTCTGGAACCTCTCTGGTTCCATAAGTCTCTGGGGGCAAACCAACCGAACTGGCCCTGCACCCCTCTGGGGACCAACGTGTGCCAGGATACAAGCCTGGAGGAGATAATGATCNAAAAAGGCGAAGAATGTGATTGGTAATCAGAAAATAAATCCTCATAGTATAGCTCCCATTGTTCCCTAGGGATTGAAATTGACCATGCGTTTCTTTCTTTCCGAATGGCATTGTTGATTAGATGCCAAAAAGTGGACGAGTTGCCCGACTAAACACTATCCCACTGAAGAGTCGCATATTCCATCTTTTTAGTTTTAATTAATTTTTTATACTGTTTCTTTAAAGCAAAAAAATTAGAGGGAAGAACATGGGCCCTATCATTCCAATAAACTTTATACATTTGAGCAAGGGCTTTTTTAATGCCTCTGCACTCTTGATCATACCAGGGTTGAGTGAATACCTGCTGTTTTGATTGGAGTTTCTAGTTGGCTGTTTGCCCAAATGGGTTTTAAGTAATTCGATCAAAGAAGTATAAGATTGCAAAATCGAGCTCTGGGGTATCATAATGATATAATAATTGTAATAACATTATTCCTTAAATTTTCACAAATTGAGGATTGGAGTACCCATCAAATCCGCTAGTAGATTGTTCCAAGGGGCTCTATTATAGAATTGATTTGATAAATTCGAGAAATCAGTGGAACCCTGTCTTGTTCTTCTAAATTGACCAGATAAGGATAATCCAATTGATAGCGGGACATGATCGCCAAATAAAACCTTTCCTACCTGAAATTGCTCCGCTAAAAAGGAAAGGTCTGCTGAAACGGCTATATAGTCCACTGTGCTCGAGCCCTGGGGTGAAATAAATGTATATTCCCCTAACATATCTTTAACTGAAGATCCATTTAAGATATAAAGATCAAATTTAACTACAAGATCTGCAAAGAGGATTTCTGAGTTGTTGGTCACCTGATCCTTAGACTGACGTTTAGTAAGGGGGGACATGTTTTCTCTACCCACCAATGTTGAAAAGCATCAATCATCACTGGAGCCCAAACGAGCCTTGAAGTCACCCGCGAGTATAATTGGAATTCCTGGTGATTCAGCTTGACAAGTATTCAAAAAAGCTTCAAGACATGGCCAAATGAGTTTACTAAAGGTTTAAGCATGGTGTGGGCAGAGCTTGGCCTGCTCCCCGTGGAATTTAACATTAAATTGGCCATGTTTAGATACTGGTCCTGCCTTCAGGTGATGGCCAAGGGGCGATTCGATTACCCAAACTGTTTTATGAAGAACAGGGTGGCTTTAAAAGAAAAACCACATGTGTTCAAAGAATGGAAGGGTTGATATCTACATATGGGTTGTCAATGGTGGAACTTAAGTCTAGCTCTCAAAGCAAAGGGAGTTCTTTGTTTAAAAGTAGAGTTACAGATGTATTTACCCAAAACGTGATGGCAGAGATCAGGGCTTGCAAAATAGCTCCTGGGTATCTGGAATGCAAAAATGTTTTCGGCTTTGAAGTTTATCTGTCCCAGGTGGAGAACCCGGCTGCAAGAGCTGCCTTTACTAAACTAAGGTTTCAGTTACTTCCATCTGCAGTCCTGGAAGGAAGATTCTTAGGTATTCCACATAACTTGAGATTTTGTTCTTGTACCCAAACCATGGTTGAAGACATCTTGCATTATATTTTCAATTACCCACTTAATGACAACCTGCGGGCTAAATATATCGACATGTTGCTGACAAGGAAAGAACACTGGGCAGGTAACTGGAAGCTGACTTTTTTACTGGCAAATACAAATGTCAATGTGACAAGGCCCATGGTGAACTTTGCCTGGCAGGCAGAATTAAGAAGGAAGATGGATTATTAAGTGGGCTGGTAATTTCAAGGCATGATGATATCTCGGTCACCTATTTATTTATTTTTATTCGACCTAGTAAGTTTATACTGATCCAAATTTTGCGACCTGCTTGGCGAAACTCAATACATCAGGAAGCAACTCTCCCGGTTAATCTCAACGGGGTCTTACCTGTATGGGCAGGGATGCTAAACTCTTATCCCTTGCTATTATTTGGGATTTGGCTAGCCCCACCACTATTTCATTGTACTTAGGCCCTGTAAATGATATTCCAGGTACTGGGTGTTCTACTACCATCGAAATTGCCCTGTTTAGCGATTAAGTAACATCAAATTGGACCTAAACAAAATAGTAGGGGGTAGATGCTGGTTGTCTTGTGTGTGGAACTGTCTGGAAGAAATGTCAAACTCCTCCCCAGATCACCGGTACTATACTTAATGAGCAGAACTTAAAACTTTCTGCTATATCATCTTTCTTTTAAACTTGAGGATAGAATCCAGCCCCAGGGGTCAAATGTGTCGCCATAAGCCCCATGAAGGGCATGGCAATTTAATAACTTAATGATTTTATCAGTTTGTATTCTTGTGTTTATAGCGTACAATAGCTATGATCACTTGTTTCTGTTTTACGCTGATTTATGTAGTGCATTTATTTTTATCTTTTGTACTGTTTTCCACTGACTTTGTTATGACCAATGGTCAAACAACAATAAAAAATACTAAAGGTTTTAGCATTGGAAGGTGGTATGTAGGCCAAGATTATAAAGCAATGGACTCTACCAATAACCACTTCCAAGCTTAAAGCTATTGGGGGCAAACATGAGGTCTGCAAGACCTCTATTTTTAGGTTAGTTGAAATAAGGCAAATAATTCCCCCACTTGGATGGCCCCTTGATGCTGATTGAATTGCAAAAAGATCATAGCCCCTGTAACCAGGTAGCACAATTGGTTCGAGTGACCAGGTCTCTTGCAGTAAAATAATGTCAAATTGCTGAATATAAGATATAAATAAGGGATCGGAAGCATGAGACTGCCACCCCCCGAAGTTCCAAGAGCATATATTAACACTCGCGGGGGGTGGTGGGTGGTTGTATTGACGTTCAGCTAGTGGTTGGCTGCACATCTTTCTTGTCCGCCGAATTAGAATTTAGAACTATAGGATGCAAAGGAGAGGAACAACCTAACCCCCCCAGTGAAACATCATCTGGCTTAAGATCTAACTGCATTTTCTCACTCTTAGAAAAGACTACACTAGCGGAGGAGGAAACATTAACTAAAGTTGGAGCAGATAGAGGTGGACAGTCGGGTCTGAGTGACAAAGCATCTTCAGTGGTTATAAGTATAGACGAATTCGGACAGGGTGGAGATGACCCAGCACCTACTGGGACATGAAGCTTATCAGGCTCAATAAAGGTTATCTTCCTATGTTTGGAGCTTGGCTTTAGGGCCCCAGAATAAGGCATAGCAATATCTTTTAATCTTTGCGATATTGACTTTGGGTGGGATACCATTGGTTCAGAAGCTTGCGCCTGAGTTACTTGAGCCGATGGCGAGGTAGATTGAAAATCCGTTAAATCTTCCCTAATAGGATATTGATTATACTGAATGGCAGGCATTCAATGGGACATAGGGTTAGTCGAAGGGCGCACGTTGGTAGAAAACATAACCTCATTAACCAATACCCCCATGAATATAAGAGCATCGAATCTGAAAGTATTCTTTTAACCGGATTCTCATTTTTGAAATATATTAACAAATGTTGAAAATCTGAGTAAAAGGAAAGGACCTGAAAGGATTTAATTTGCCAAAGAGGGATATCGAATTCTAATATATTGCACAGATGTTTCTGTATGCTAACTTTGGATCTCCAGCTAGGGAAGTATCCATTAGGAAGTGGGAAAATCTTAATCACAATGGCATTTCTGTTTATTTTTAATTGACTAAAATTATTATTCTGAATGGGCAACTGGATATCATCAGTTATAGACCTCTGCTGAGTTATAACTTGCTCATTATTTGAGCCATTTCTACATCCCATTAAAGTAGCTGAGATCTTTTTTGGGATTGCCCCCAAGGAAAGGGAGTCTTGTATGGAGTCCTCCGGGCGAACATGGTTGAATAAACAAGTATTAATTTTCCCTGACCTAACGTCAGAGGAGAAATCAGTTAATATATTGAGTTGGTGCTTTTGTTGTTAAAGTTCTTCATTTACTCTTACTATTTGTGTAATTAATTTCTGTATAAGGTCACCGATCATGTAACACTGGGCCCCCATCATCTCATACAAATTATTCCCTGTAGCAGGCGTAGTTGGGGGGAGAATATGCTAAAGAATTAAAGTCTGAATTGGGAGAAAAAAGATCTTAGGAACGAATTTTCCCTGAGTCTGATATAATGGATATGGAAGAATATTTCTACAGTTTTTTCTACAGTTGAGTATTTTGTTGGAAAGCATCCCATAATTATTAGGGACACTGATTCAGTGAGAATAGTCAACTCTAGAGCCATTTGTTTACCAAGGGAAGTGTTAGTATAGATCAGTGTTAAATGCTTATTTGTGCTTCACTGCTCTAAAGCACACAAACTAATTAGTATAGATAAATTAGCCTGNTCTACTACCGTCGAAATTGCCCTGTTTAGCGATTAAGTAACATCAAATTGGACCTAAACAAAATAGTAGGGGGTAGATGCTGGTTGTCTTGTGTGTGGAACTGTCTGGAAGAAATGTCAAACTCCTCCCCAGATCACCGGTACTATACTTAATGAGCAGAACTTAAAACTTTCTGCTATATCATCTTTCTTTTAAACTTGAGGATAGAATCCAGCCCCAGGGGTCAAATGTGTCGCCATAAGCCCCATGAAGGGCATGGCAATTTAATAACTTAATGATTTTATCAGTTTGTATTCTTGTGTTTATAGCGTACAATAGCTATGATCACTTGTTTCTGTTTTACGCTGATTTATGTAGTGCATTTATTTTTATCTTTTGTACTGTTTTCCACTGACTTTGTTATGACCAATGGTCAAACAACAATAAAAAATACTAAAGGTTTTAGCATTGGAAGGTGGTATGTAGGCCAAGATTATAAAGCAATGGACTCTACCAATAACCACTTCCAAGCTTAAAGCTATTGGGGGCAAATATGAGGTCTGCAAGACCTCTATTTTTAGGTTAGTTGAAATAAGGCAAATAATTCCCCCACTTGGATGGCCCCTTGATGCTGATTGAATTGCAAAAAGATCATAGCCCCTGTAACCAGGTAGAACAATTGGTTCGAGTGACCAGGTCTCTTGCAGTAAAATAATGTCAAATTGCTGAATATAAGATATAAATAAGGGATCGGAAGCATGAGACTGCCACCCCCCGAAGTTCCAAGAGCATATATTAACACTCGCGGGGGGTGGTGGGTGGTTGTATTGACGTTCAGCTAGTGGTTGGCTGCACATCTTTCTTGTCCGCCGAATTAGAATTTAGAACTATAGGATGCAAAGGAGAGGAACAACCTAACCCCCCCAGTGAAACATCATCTGGCTTAAGATCTAACTGCATTTTCTCACTCTTAGAAAAGACTACACTAGCGGAGGAGGAAACATTAACTAAAGTTGGAGCAGATAGAGGTGGACAGTCGGGTCTGAGTGACAAAGCATCTTCAGTGGTTATAAGTATAGACGAATTCGGACAGGGTGGAGATGACCCAGCTCCTATTGGGACATGAAGCTTATCAGGCTCAATAAAGGTTATCTTCCTATGTTTGGAGCTTGGTTTTAGGGCCCCAGAATAAGGCATAGCAATATCTTTTAATCTTTGCGATATTGACTTTGGGTGGGATACCATTGGTTCAGAAGCTTGCGCCTGAGTTACTTGAGCCGATGGCGAGGTAGATTGAAAATCCGTTAAATCTTCCCTAATAGGATATTGATTATACTGAATGGCAGGCATTCAATGGGACATAGGGTTAGTCGAAGAGCGCACGTTGGTAGAAAACATAACCTCATTAACCAATACCCCCATGAATATAAGAGCATCGAATCTGAAAGTATTCTTTTAACCGGATTCTCATTTTTGAAATATATTAACAAATGTTGAAAATCTGAGTTAAAGGAAAGGACCTGAAAGGATTTAATTTGCCAAAGAGGGATATCGAATTCTAATATATTGCACAGATGTTTCTGTATGCTAACTTTGGATCTCCAGCTATGGAAGTATCCATTAGGAAGTGGGAAAATCTTAATCACAATGGCATTTCTGTTTATTTTTAATTGACTAAAATTATTATTCTGAATGGGCAACTGGATATCATCAGTTATAGACCTCTGCTNAAAAAAATAAAAATTACATGGTCTCCCACTTGACAACTGCCAGAAGAAAAGCATGCTAGGGCTATTCCTCCCTGTCCACCTCTGGCAAGCCTCCAGCTACAAAAGTCTGACTGCCTTTCTGGGTCCCTTAAAGTCCTATCTTGTAAATTCTGATTGGACACAGTTAAAAAATAATTGTGGAGAGACTATACTGGTGCATTGGAGCATGTTACTGAAATATTTCCCCAACAAACATATCTCTAGTACTTTGTTCATATAAATAGCCTTTTTGCCGTGTGTTCTATTCTCTCTCTGCAATGGCATTAGGGAAGCAAACAGCAACACACTCTGCATGTGTGATGGCAGTTGCCTTATGGGATGCAGGAGTTTGATGAAGGCATTGAACAGATTCATACAAGTTGCACAGTTGGCAGCTAAGCACACCCACTTACAGCTAATGCTGTTCCTATGGAGATGATTTGGAACCTGTAGCCTGGTCATTTGAAAAATTGGTTCCCAAAGTTGTGTGTGTCAGAAATTAATGTGCCCAAATGGGTTTGTCTGAATACAACAAATGGTATTCAGAGTTCTCACAAATTTGCTTACGTATTAGCAATTTCATGTGTATTCTTGGGTTTGCCTGGGGTTGAAATGATCTTCCAAAGGATCATTCTGAACAAATCTTCATTCCTTTGATCAAATCTGTGAAATCTTTTGAAAAGGTTAGAATTGTGGCTATAAACTAACACTTTCACTGCTAGACGCCAGAGGTCAGTATTGTTCTATTCATTAAAAAGTACAATTGGTTTTTGTATTCCCCCCCCACCCCCGTAAAAATATAGGAAAATATTCAGAATCGCATCTTGATCAGCCCCATTGTTGTGCTCATTTATGTAGTACAAGCTATAGTATCTTTTGAGTTACAACATCTCCTTTGTGGCTGAGTTAATGGTTTGGTAAACTGACCCAAATTAAAGATGGGTAAAATGATCTGCGTACAATAATTTGTTCTTCCATTTTCAGAAGCAAACTTTTTTTTTTTTAAGCGTTGAAATATTTAGAGACATTTTTTTGCTCTCATTCTTCTCATTTAATGAATAATAGATTTTAAAAGTATAAGTAGCATAAATTACATAACATTAGACACACTACAAGAAGAAGTCGTAGATGGCTATAACGTATAAGCCACATAGCCGCTCCGAGCTGCTCTGTGAGCAGGAGGGTGCGGGGTAGAAGAATATTGAAATAAATAAATAATAAATAGTCATACGAAGAGCTAAAATGAAAGTTTTTGACTTACAAGTTGGAATTTGGCAAATTTTTAAAATTTAGAAGTGCAACTTTGAATCAGAATTCTGGTTGCCTTTGCAAACTTAACAGGCAAAGTTCAGCTCAACTTTGTTTTGATTTTGTGATTCAAAATTTGTTATTCAAGTAACCCCTTGAAACAAGGGGCTTAATCCTCCACCATTAAAGTCAACAGGAGTTTTGCTATTGACTCCTGTGGGTGAAGAATTTTATTTATTTATTTAGTCATATTTCTATGCCGCCCTTCCCACAGAGGCTCTGGGCAGCTTGCAACCATAAAAACAGAAATAAAAAAGCCATTAAAATCAAGAAAAACCCCTTAATGCCCCATCCAACCCACCACTTCACCTTCCACGGAATCCCAGCCCACCCTACCCCTGCCTGCCATATGCCTGGATAAATAAAAAGGTCTGACATTGGGTTGCTTGCACCCAAAGCATCTGATTTCCTTCACTTTGATTGGTTTACCTCACAAGCTTGAACAAATGAAATTTGTACAAATGAAACCAAGTGAACTCTAACTTCACCCAGGTCCTCAAAGACTTTGAATGTTTGTTTACATAAACAGATACTCAGACTTGATTTTGGAATTGCAAACTCCCTATTTATTTTCAGCTCTAGTAATTAGGGCTGAAACAAAACTCAGATTCTATTTTTGACAGCTCCAGGATGTTTTCAGACATGACAGTGGCACGCTGTAGCGTGGATTAATCTGGGTGCNGTCTTCAATAGATAGACAAGAGGGAATGGCATCCAGCTAATGGAGAAGGAAAGTGCATTATATTATTTCTAGGGGTTGACACTGGCTTACCATGTGACCACTCTTTCACTCCCTCCCTCACACCCATTCAGCATTCTCCCTCCCTCTGCCCTCCATACTTGGAAATGCCACTGCAGCCTTTGCTACAACTGGCAGAGCTGACCTCCACGACATCATGTTGCTGCAGGAACTGACTTCTGGGAAGCTGATGGCAGCCTCCAGGAACACAGTGCCACCACCTGGGCCAACTCCCAGGAGCTCCTCTTTCAGCGAGAACTGGTCCCCATGCTGCAACTGAAGCTCATTCCCAGGAGCTCTCACTGATGCCAAAACTGGTCCCCAAGGCTCTTTAGGAGCGGCTGCCACTGCTGGAATTATACATCTGCCTCTAGAACTTGTTGCTAGAGCTCTTAGGGGTTCCCTGCTACTGCCAAAACTGGCTCCCTGGGGATGCTAAACAGCTGGCTGCTGGTAACCCTAGGGAGCTACTGCTGTCACTGCCAGGGCTCCACGCCCAGACTTCCCACTACCCCAAGGGTGGTCCTCCTTGCCCTTGTCTGCAGGCCAGGCAGGGCCAGCATTAGGATTTTCAGGGCCTAGGGCGAAGATAAAATGCAGGGTCCCTGGTGGCCCCTCCCCCTCGGGGGCAACCTCTGTGGTGCCCTGGAGGTGGCCATGTTTGGGGCCCCACTGAGAGTGAGTGGAGTGGAGCCCCTGGTGAAAATAAAGGCCACTGTGAAGCCCTCAGAAAGAGCAGGGCCCAGGGTGGCTGCCCCTCTGGTAAGGCCGGCCCTGCCTGCAGCATTTGAATTTCCTGACCAAATGCCAGACAAATGGTGGTGTCCACACATGTAAAGTAATTAAAGGGATATGCTGTGTGTATTCTTTGGAATTATGTCTCTGCAGCAGGACGCCTCTCCTGAATTCCAGATCGAGAGCTGGACTACTAGGACAGCAGCAACGGTAGCTTCCTGGACTGTATACAGTGATCTCTAGGCCAGCTGTCTGAAGCCTGGAGGGAATGACCTCATGGGCTGCACGTTGAGCTGCCCCAGCTCTAGGGAAACCTTGTAATGAGGGATTTCCAGCAGTGTTGATCCAGCATACAGTCTATGGGAGGAAGAAAATGGGAGTACCATTGTACCGGGACTGCAAGCTCAGAGGAACCCCCAAAAAAGATGATTTTTTTTTTTCTTAATAGACGTTAAAATATAATGAGTAAAATAATAATTTTAAGTAGCATGTAAATAAAATAGCACAAGGGTAAGAAAAATGTAATGCAAGGTTTTATTTATTTATTAATAAATAAATAAATAAATATTTATTTAAATTTCTTGCCCCACCCTTCCCGTCAAAGGCAGCTCAGGGTGGCTTACAATGATAAAATATATATTAAAAAATACACATAAAACAAATACAAAACACATAAAACTTCCCATAACCCCAAAACACTCCCCCAACCCTTTTCCACCCCAGCTCCCCTACCTCCTGACTCACCTTTTACCCCCACAACTCCCCCCCTACCCTAGCCCCCACTGCCAAATGCCCTTGCGAATAAGATAGTTTTACACTGCCTCCTAAAGGTGCTCAAGTCCAGGAATAAACATCTCTCCCAGGGGAGGGAGTTCCACAACTATGGTGCGGCGGCCGAGAATGCCCTCCTCGTTGTGGAGGCCACGTTAAAAAAATGGTACCTCCAGATGGGGGTCCTTAGACAACTGCAGAGGTTGCAATGGGACATGGTAGGCCAGGAGATTTGCCAGATAAGTGGGTCTCAAGCCAGTTAGGGATTTAAAGTTCAAACCTAGCACCTTGAATTGTGCCCGGAAGACAATAGGCAATCAGTGCAGATTTCAGAACACCAGTGTTATGTGTGCCTGGTGACCCATCCTGGTAAGGAGCCAGTATTCTGAACCACCTGCAGCTTCCAAATAGTCTTCAAGGGCAGCCCCATATAAAGCGCATTGCAGTAATCTAGCCTCGAGGTAATGAAGACATGGATGATGGTTGCCAGATCCTCATCAGAAAGAAAAGGTTGCAGCCTTCTCACCAGATGGAGTTGGTGAAAAGCACTCCTGGCCACCACTGCCAGTGATGGATCCAGGAGCACTGTGAACCTGAGTGACCGAGGGGGGGGGGGAGCGGGAGCAGACCTCATCAATAACCGGGGTCCCAGTCCCCCCAAGTATCACTGTTAACAGCACAATTATTTATTTTATTTATTTAGTCAGATTTCTATGCCACCCCCTCCTGCCTGCCTGTCTGTCTGTCTAGAGGGGGTGGCATAGAAACTTTATATATATATATATATATATATATATATATATATATATATATATATATATATATACACACACACACACACACACACACACACCATCATAAAAATAACAAAAGTTTAAATAAGCCAAACAAAATCCCTAACCCAACCCATCCATCACCTGCCTCCCTCAGCAAAGGCCTGGCGGACCCAGGTCTTACACTGTCTATGTAAAGAGGGAAGGTCTAAGGCCAGGTGACCGCTCCAATGGGAGGGAGTTCCACAGCCATGGAGTGGCCACCGAGAACTCCCTCCTCATGGTCGGCACCCGGGGGACCTCAAGGAGGATGCCCCCAGATGAGAGCAGAGGCTGATCCAGGATCTGGACGATGAGACAATCATGCAGATAGGTGGGGTCCAGGCCGTTCAGGGCTTTAAAGGTCAAAACCAACACCTTGAATTGGGCCCAGAAGACTATCGGCAGCCAGTGCAGGGAGCAGAGCACTAGAGTAATGTGCTAGCGATGACCCGTCCCCCAAGGGAGATGTGCTGTCACATTCT